>DWLR01000225.1:0-30796 GCA_018246295.1 Papilio alexanor hazarajatica
TTGTCTTGGGTGGGAATCGAACCCACGACCTGCGGCGCGAACGGCAAGTGTCTTGCCACTGCGCCAACAGGTCAGTCCCCCCAATGATGCGATCAATGGGGGAGGCCTAAGTCCAGCAGTGGACGATCATAGGCTGAGGTGGTGGTGGTGGGATAGGAAAACCTTCCGAAAGATATATTACATTTCCCCTTGTCTAATTAACTTATCAAGGATAACAGTTGTGTTTTTTTTTTAAGTTTTCATTATCTCTCAGTAAGTATGAAATTAAGCCTAATCATTTAAAAGAAAACAAATAAAAATGAAATATATTCAACGCATAAAATAACAAGAAGTCGATTAGATGGGGGTAAGAAAAAGACAGATATTTATTCTGAGAGGGGGCCTACTAGGAAAATGCGCATTGGATCGAAACGTCAGAGCAAGGTGGGATCGAGCGCGGACACAGGTATGCGTATTCTGAGAACGAGCCGAGTCCGTTTTTGCTCCTTTTTCGATTCAAGTTTACCAAGAATTGAATGGCCCGGTGGCGGGCGGGCCTACTCGGAACTCGTAATTAATCCTTGGAAGCCTCCGACCCGAGGGTTGTTATGAGAAATCGTCAGCGTTATGACTATTTTTTTTTTCGTTTGTACAAACTTTTGCATTATCATTTTGAAAATTGTCCGCTCGGGTTATTGTTCGCGGAAGGACCGGGTGTTGGAGGTTATGCATGTTATTAAACTTTATACACGCCCGCGACCTCGCCGTTTGACGCCAAGTCCCGAGCTCCGGGCTCTAGTGTTTACTTCGTGGAACAAACTAAATATTTCATTAGCGCCTTGCAATGGTTCCTCGTTTTCGGAATACACAAATAGGCAATGATCCTTAACGTACGTTGACACGTTGCGTTCAGGTGAAAGCATTAAGATTATATTATAACATTTTATAAATCGTAAAAGAAACGTTCTAAAAATCGTTAAATAAAATCCTAGTAATATTATTCGTAGATGGATTTTTTTTAACTCTTTGGTGCAATAACCCGCTCCCTCGTTTGTCTCCTGTTATAAAAAGCACGCAACTGATTATGATGTTACTTAACATTCGTGTACTTTATACCTTAGAACTGCACAGTGGCTTTAACTTTTAAATAATAGTAATTTGAAAATTATAATATTGAGTGAATAAGTCTTAAAATGTCTGCCGCCTGAAAACTATACATAATCAGCATGTGCTGCACAAACCTTCAATGTTAAGAGTTAATTAAAAAATGTAAATTTATTTATTGACAAACAAAAACTGACTTCTTACTTAGAAATACAAATTAAACAGTTTCGGAGTTACTAACGGTCCTTGCACTAGGCTTTGCCTGTATCGCGACGTACCTTTTAAAAATTACTCAAAAGCATTTAAATTTACAAACAAAAGTTAAATTAAAATAATTAAAATTAATATCTCTATCAAACTAGACTATTTAAATATGTATGTAAATAAATTAAGTCACTTACATGGCGGACTTGTTTCTACTAAACAAGTAAAAAGCCGTTGTAGCCAAAAAACGTAGTACCTACATGGCCACGTCTCAGACAGGCGGTGTAGGTATTTTTATGCTTTTGCGTTAAGTCTGAAGAGTGAGGTGTAGAGAGAATGAAAAGTTGCGATAAGAAAGATTGAGAAATATCCATTTGTCCACCTTCAAAAACTATTTTACCTTGGAAAAATAATAGTAGAGATCGAGCGTCGCTACGTATAGAAGAAGGTTAAATATAGAAAGCCCACGTAGGATAGTGTAGGGCGACCTCTTTCAAGGTGGACGAATGATTTTTGAAGACTGCATATAATGATAGGTATCGGAGTAGACTTATGGCCAGCAGTGGACAGATAGAGTCTGACAGTCACAGCTTCTTGGTTTGAAATAAACTAGTGAATATGACGTAAGAATTAAGTTACACTTTTTTTTCGATCCTTTAGATTTATAGTTACTAAAACAGCATGATTATACTACTATTCTACATACTATTCTACATTTATAGCTCCAGAATAAACCTCGGACAGCTTTCGCCTCTAAAAAGGATCTGTTCCCAATATAATAAATTAGCAGAGTCTGATATCTCGAATAACATAGATTTATTTAACAACTTTAATTTTTTCAAAATTTTTTTTTAATTATTATAAACATAAAGAATAATACGCACTTTCGATTTGCTACCATAACTATTAACACTTAATTAAAACTACCTAGTTATTACGAGTGGCACGTACACCGTAGTTTACATGTATATAAGAATAATATTCTATGCTCATAAGTACATTGTAAGTGTGATATATATATGTGGTATACTTGAATTAAAGTATTTATATGTGGTTATTTGTTAAAGCTAATATGGATAAGCAATTCCAAAAGACATTTGCCATAAAAAGTATGTATACGCTTTGAAGGAATTCGTTGTACGTAAGATCTCCTTGAAACTATCAATTCTCGTACTCTATCAAAGGCGAAAGGAAACATTTTACTACGATGAATCGGCCGGATCAAATTCGAAACAAGATATTTTTATATGAGCTTATGAGCAAATATTTGTGTCGTATATTCTGAGATCTAACAGAAATGTTTATGTTATTTTTTTTAAATGTCGTAGTCCGTGTTATGACGTGTTGGGTTGTAATATATGCTGCTTTCGTGAATTATTTTTTTAACTCCTATAAGTTTCATGGCCCTTGATAATAAAGTGCCCTTTGAGAAAAAAAAAATATTTCAAGAGTATTAAATATTTTCGTTTTCGAAGAAACTATTGCTGATATATAAATGAATAAAAAATCATGGGATATAAAGTTTTGTGCTTTTTTTATCTTTATAAACTAAGTATAATTTATCACCCATGTACTATTTAAATATAATAGTTAAATAGACACGACAACGCGCGTGTATATTTAATCGAGTTAACTAGTCTTATAATTAACAGGAACTACGGTTTTTATTAACTTACGGTTAATAAAAGGCTTCATAAGTTTTTCAACATACCGATCGATTCATCGTAGTTCAATAATTTAATGTATTGAGCGGCGAATCGTACGTTTTCCGACACCGTTTACCTCATTGGGCTAGGCCAGGAGCTGGAGAAACGTAAAAAGATAAAGCCGCTTTCCGAGAAAACCGGCTAGTTTAAATTTCAATGGGCTACTGCGAAACGTCGGCAGTTTCGTCTAACGAACCGATCGAATACACCGCTTTGATCTGCCCAGCTCCGCCAAAAGGTATTTAATCTGCATAAAAATAAGGATTAAATTGGATTGGTGGCGTATAAAAGTTTATTTCGAAATTTCTCCTTCAAATCATGCATTCCTGGTACAAAAGGTCGTAAGATACGAAACAATTTCGCAAAAAACCACATAAATTATTCCTCTCACAATTTAGCATCGTCTTGCTTGAAAAACAGTTCCTAAATACGCTCGTAATTTGTCATTCGTTTTCCCTTTCGATATTGAAATCAAAGTTAGACAATTTCATTTAAAGCGAATGATCAAGATTTTTGTTTTTCTAAACGGTTTATGTTTTTTGTTTTGCTGGACTGTACGCATGCAGATAGGCAACGACTGGTGACAGTTCATATTTTTTTGATTTACACGTCTCGCGGAGCAACTCAACTAAAAAAAAAACTATTTTATTTTCTGCTAGTATTTTTAACGTTATATTAATACAGTTGACTGCGTGTCCGCAGTTTCGTTTCTCAATAAATAGGTACTTTAAGGTTTTTTCATTAAACCATTTATAATGTGAGTTTGTAAAAGCTTGGTTTTAATCTTAAAAGCCTAGTGTGGATAGCCTGGTATATAAAATAAAAATCAGGTGAAGGTGAGCTATTAGATCACTTTTGTTCAGGCCGGTTAATCGGTTAGTTACGCGTGCCCTGTGCCCGTAGTGACGTCACGGTGTAGGTATAGAGTATAGAGAATGTACCATGAATAATGTATCACGCGACAATAAGTGACGCGTAACATGCGCTTGTAACGAAAAAAAAACGGTAGTTTTATAAATGAATCGTTTATATAACAAGCTCATAATAATTTTAGATAGTCCCATTTACAAACGAGTAGTGTAATAAAAAAAAATGTCTAATGTACAATTATTTAAAGGGATGGTGAATAAGACAAAATCTATGTTGTTTAACGGAACGCGTTTATTTTAAGCTCTTAATAATTTTACATAGTTCCATTTACAAACGAGTAGTATTATTAAAAAAAAAATAACGTCTAATGTACAATTATTGAAAGGGACTGATGCATGGTGAATAAGACAAAATCTATGCTGTGTAACGGAACGCGCGTTTATTTTAAAAATCGAAATGGCCGCGGTATCGTCATTCCGGGAAACGAGGCGCGAAGTATAGCGACCGGTCGAACGTTCCGAGAACACGTGAAGGTTGCCCGGCTAAAACTCTTACAATGGAGAACGTTTATTGAAGTCTTTATGTGCCGATGCCGTCACGCTTAGTGGGATGTGGAGAACGTAATGTACTATCGATATATCGATAACTGTATTACTTAATCAGGCATATCCTTTCTAACTTTACTGAGAAGAAAGTAAGTAGTAATAATAAATATCTTAATCAGTGATTAACGCGACTTCGATAAATTTAATTTGTTTTTATACCAGCTTAATTGAATTTTAAATGGAATGAGGAATGAGGAATGAAATGAAATGAAAAATTGCGGTAAACACTATCGCTACAACCCAAAGGTGTAGTGCCAAAGGCAAAGCTTTCTACGGTACTTATGTCAGAGTTCAAATGCGTGCAGAGAAGTTTCCCAAACTTTAGTTACTTGCCTTAATTATATTGACTTAGAACTTGGCATGTGCCACATGAAATGATTTAAAGTTGCTAGTGTTCATCACCAATAAACACAACCAAGTAGACAACTGCACATATCATTGTGCAATTCTCGACTTGAGCTTGTTTAACATAATAGTAACTTAATTTTAGTATTATAATAACTCATATAATTACTTTGACTTCTTAATTTTAAGCTTATCGTAGTTTACTGTTGGCAATAAGTGACAACGTTGAGTACGTTACGTTGTTACTAGGCCAGAAATTGCTGCATATAAATTCTCTTAGACACTATAGTGATTATTACACAGACGGAAAGCGAATTGTACTTCTTATCTGTAGGCTACGTAAAGGAAAATAGCTGAAATAAATAATTGCGGGTAGTCGGGAGATAGATTGTATTAATGTTTCATTTTTAACAGTCATTATTTATCATCTTGGTTTTATCAATTTTAATTTATCTTGAAAATCAACTACTCTACCATTCATTTTAATAACAGAGACTTGGCAAACCTCGGCACGATATTTTATTGCTTGCTATCAGTTTTGGGATTGAGGCCAATGCGAACGTTAAGGATTTCGACGGCCGAGAGCCGCTTAGTTGCTTATTCTTACGCGTTATTAAAGGATATTTATTAACTGCCCTTAAACCTTTTATAACTTATTTGTAAATTCACCTAATAATTCGGAGAAAATAAGGTAACGTTTTCGTAAATCAAACAATCTGTTGGATTGAAAGCATTTTTTAATCTTCTCTTTTATTTAGATCATCCAAACTTTTTATAACAGTACATAACTTCATTACAAGACTAAATTACATTTACCACCACCAAGCCACCCAAACCCTACAACGAACATTGACAACTCTCCTTTTATATGACATATTCTACAGAAGAATAAAACAATTAGCCTGCCATCAAGTCGTTTCGTCTTTCTTAAAGCCTATTTTTTCAATTCATAAGGATCGACTTCCGCCACAATAATGTAGAATTAAGAAATCTCATAATTACAAATGAACTCTTAATCAACCTCATATCCAATAGAAAATGTTATGTAGGTATTAGAAATGTCAATCAATTGAAAATTGATCGTAATTTATTTAGTTGCCTCAATATCATTCAAAGGCCAATTATTGCATTATTTATAAAATATCGGGAAAACATGTATTCGTAAATATTTCAATACGATAATAACATTGCTATTTGTTTGACAAAAAAGATATTATATGAAGCCAGCCAACGTTCCCGTCCACGACTTAAACATATGGACATTAAAAGATCATAGTAATAATTCAAACTTACGTAATACCCTTCGATATAATCCTTCAAAAAGTCCAAATGAGGTGGAATTCATAATATATGGATGTTTTTAATATCGAATACTTTTACTTAAAATCCACCAGCATATGCGAACACATATTAATAACTAATATGTCATAATAATATTCCGATGTTCTTTTACTATAAATACATATGGCTATAAAAACAATAAATTAATTTTTCTTGGAATCGATTTCCAAGTATTATGCTTTTTAATCGTTTATATTTTTATCATATTGTTATGACTGTAATTAAATTAATTATAATATTTCTGATATTTCAACTTTTAAAAGTATGACGTTATACTATTATACCATAGTGGACTACTATAATGTCTGGATACATTCCAGTCGTGACTATCAAATCGATGTTAAAAACAGGCCTTGGAATTGTATAGCGTACTCGCGCGTACTCGAACGAATTCTAGCTTACTATCATATAATACCTCTTGCCAAACAAAGTATGCGTTTTTCAATTTGTAATGAAATTCTATTTAATAGAGTTTAACCAATTCATCTGTCGAGTTAAAGACGTGAGATGAGGAAGGAAAATGTTGGAGGCCACGGATGGTGACAAAAGGAATGGGTCGCCCTCCTTCCAGATTGACCGATGACTTCGTGAGAACGGCAGGGTCGATGGATGCGAAGGATTGCATGAAGGCCTATATCCAGCAGTGAGCTACAGGCTATGGTGAGGATGCACCAATTCTTGGTAACTGAAGAAAAAAATAACCTCATTAATGGCCTTCTTAATTATAACATTTTAGGTGAAAATGCGTAGATTCATTTTAAGAAAAATCATCTATTATTATACTGGATTCAAAGAATGAATAAAGAATTAAACATCGTAAATTATCTGTAAGTAAAAATTAATTAACTGAAATACCAGATATAATAACGATAAATTCACAATGCAATTTTGAACTTGCAAATGATAAAAGTCACTGCCTAGCTGTAAAGATTAGCAGGAATTCTTGTGAATATTTTGTTTTTAGTAAGAAATCAAGATTTGTGATTAAAAACAAGTAATAAATTTAAAGACAGTTGTTTATAAAAGAAATGAACCAAATAATATCAGTGATGTAACAGAAATCGAGATGGTCTCAACGAGTTATTAAAAAAAAAATCTAAGAAACGTTCAAATATCAAGTTTAACAGATAAAAGTCATTTGTATTTCAAAACTTGAAATACAAATGACTTTTATTTTTCTATTTCAAACTACAAATCAAAATAAGAATGTGTATTTCAAACTGTTTTCGTGAATACGAAAATGTAAGCGGAACTATAATCTGTTAGTTTTAGGAGAATATCATAGATCTGGCACAATAGTTCAAGAGTTCATTTTACAAGTCAAGTTTAATATAACCGAATTTCGGCTCAATAGATGCTGAGATAGTGAAATTTCTAGGTCAAAGAATCTTACTTTATAACTACTAGCGGCTGATTTTATATCGTTATGAATGAGCAACTCAAGCAGCATAGAAGAAGCCGTAGATTATTACCTAACAACTGACAGTATTTGCTGTTGCATGTATTTGGGAATCTGGTTTAAGGTTAGAATTAATTAATCTTCATGATACGTCATTATCGAAGCGAACATGTCATTTATCTAATACACTTAATGTTAAGATACATTCGACAATATACGGTGGCAGCCACGATTACCATACGTGTGACACTTATCAGACGAAACCGAAAAATAAATATGAATCTATCCTTAATGGAAAGCCGTTAAATTACATTCACGTCACCATTATAAATATTTTGCTTCTATCTATGTTGAAATAACTGAAGCCGTGTTGCTATTTTAGGCTCTAAAAACCATGCTGTCCACTATTCCCTATTCCGTCTTTAATGTGTCAAACATGTCCATAAATATTACATACATACACTGGATCAGTTCTTACAACCACTGCATTACGATCGTTTCACTTTAAATATGCTCCAAAATAAAGCGATTCGTCTAAACTATACCAATATAATAAATTTGAAAAAAAAAAAAAAAAAATATTTGTAATGGGCACATTATTATACCAATAAACCGATTTTAATGTTTTCTCAACATTTAAAAAGCTTTATCATCCACAAGTAGACTATTTGCCATAATGCCAGACCGATTGGGACTATAAATGTTATGTGATATCTATAAAGGTAAGCTTAGTACTAAATGGATTGGCGCCTACCAATAAATAAACCAATAAAGTCCGTCCCAGACGTTTCTTATTACTCTCGTAAATTTTATCCAGAGTTATTATATCTCTATTCGTTCAGCGAATACACGTGGTGATAGTATATTTTTAAACCAGTTTCATGGAAAACAAGTAATCCATCTTGCTTATCGCCGTCAAAAGAGGGTGTATACTTTATGATATAATTTATTTTTGCCTCTGTGGAAAATGGTCTGTTAAAATCGATTACACTCGTAAGCTCAGATATAGCGCTGAAGATTTTTTTGTAAGTTTACGCCGCCTAGTTCTTCTACATTTAAAATTTAATTTGTTTAATGCTTAAAAATTTATAAAGTTTATGTTTTAAAATTAATAAAACAAAATGAAGTTGATTTTAATTTAAAATATTGCAGAATAAAGTGACGTGCCAGTGCTGTGCCAAATTATCTGCGCCATATTGTTATTGTTACCATCTAATTGTGACGTAAATGCTCTAAAGAGTTATTAACGGACTCCGTTGCTTTACCACAAATAAGATTCTAATAAAACAATAGTTTACTTGTAAACGTATTTGAATTGAACTTATTAGTTGAATCCCTGTACTGCTGCTATCTACACAACGAAATCTATTTTAGTCAAGGAAAGCCATTTCGTTAAGTAATTTCAATAAATGTATACCCCACAGTTGTATTTTAACGAGGCCGCGAGGACAGATAAATTGTACTGAAACCAAAATAGTATTCTACCCTCAAGCTGTGTTTACGCTGTGATTGATTCAAATTGAATTTTATCACATTTGTCTTAAAGTCGCAACTTGTTTGTATGCTAATTAGAGACCTATGTAAGTGGTTCCATTATCCTTATCTTGAATGCCACGGTAACGTGAACTTAATGCACGAATCGGGTTACAAAGTATAAAGACCTCGACAGATATGTTGGATATATTTTATGTACATTTTACTGATCTAAAGTTATTTTAATAATTTTATCGTTAATCCAGACAGTTGCCTGACGTGAGAATTTTAATTATATTAAAAGAATTAAAATTACTCTAATTTAATACTTTTTAAATATTTAAAGATTTACTTGTTTTTTAATGGTAAATAATGATGGAAGGGTCTTTCGAAACTATAATTTATGTGACAGAACATTACATGAAACCATTGAGCTATTGATTATAAAATGCTAATTCCTCTACATTTAAAATATTAAATGCTAACTGAGACATATCTCTGTCTACCCTAATAGGGCTGTATAATATTTTACAAAAGATTAAGGCGTCTAAAAGATATTTCTACATTTGATGTCGATTTCTTGTGATATAAATTTTTACTATAGTAGTTTATTTTTGTCCTGCACCCAAAAGTGGATTTCAGCATGATATCACTAGAGCCACGCCTTCGAGAAACCTCCGGAGTGACTAACATTGTACTCTGACCTCAGCATTCCGATGACCAAACCTTTTGGAAGCTTACTATTTTTAAATTCCTTTTAAGTTTTATCGAATAATATTCTCGATGGTCTTTAATACTGTGTTAAAGTTTCATCTTGAAGTGTCAAAAATGAATAAATTCCATAAAAGAGTTTTTAAACATTTAAAACAAATCAAATTTTCATCATTGATGCCCTCTAGCGCCTAAACTTAGCTTCTGTATCTATCTTCTTCTTAGCTAACTTAAATTCTGTCTCCATTATTCGGAAGTGACTTAGGCAGTATGTTTTATTATTCATTTGAATATTGATTATCCATCTCACAATGCCTGGCGTCAACGTGAATTTACTTTAACTTCGTCACATAATAGATGTCACCAGAGAACATGTTATTCTGCCAATTAGCGTTTTAATAGAAATTCTGAAAACCAAATGAACGTTCCGTCCTCGGGGCCTTCTCGGAACTTTTTTTACGATCAACTATTAAAACGAACCTTATATTTTTTTGCATCAAACAAACCAGTATAGACTTTAAAAAATAACTAAATGTAATTATTCGCGGAACACGAGTCATTCGCAATTTTATAACTTCGACTGAGAATAATTGGTAATTATATCGCTTTCGTGCTGCAAAACAGATTTATAGTTTCATTTTATTATACTTGATTGATGACCAATAAAACTGCAATCGATTGTTTTTTTTTTGTTTTGATTGATTGATATCGAATTTGATCATTTTATTATTTCATAACGTATCTTAGTTTCTTAGTAATTCTATTTACAGTTTAACATGTCCAATTCATCAGCGCTTGGGAAATCCATTTCTGATAACTCGGTCAAGCAGATTCTTATATTGAAGCCACTGAAAAGATTTTAGATTTAACGATTATTCTTAATTGATGACCAAAGAAACTGCTATAAAATAAAAATAAAAAAAAACATTGATTTTGATCGAACACGTGTTATTAATTGCTTTAATAATGCTTGTTGATTTTTTTTACCATTCCAACTAAGCTTAAATGCTTATGATAGGATACGGGAAGCGACAATAGTCGAATGGAGAAATTCGGATCCATGAGATCGGTAGTTTGTACCCTACACCATTAGGCTATTGCTAAGAAGAATGAACTTAGTAGTACTAAGTTACGTTCGTACACGTAATACGTTTCTTTATTACGTGAAACGTAATACGTGTCGTAACTTCTGAGAAAATCTGATTTTTACTCTCAATCTAATATCTGTCGGGTTCAACTCCATTGCTCAGAACAGGCAAACATAATAACCTGCAAAATTTCAAAAGAACGTACTTTAATGAGAAAACTGTGTAAAAAATATTTTGAATACATATGTAATTACCTTATTTCAATGAAGATCGTTTGCAATCGTATGACGCAGACTGCACGTATCAAACGGAACAAATAAACTACATCATCTGTTTAATCGGAGAAGGAAAACTGATAAAGACCAATGAACTCAACGCAAAGTGACATTGACCACCACCTCGTTCATCTTTTGCCTTTGATTTAACTGACATTAAACATATATCATTATACATAAAATATCTTTTTAATTTCTTAAACAATAAGTGTGTTTCATTTTCCGTAAGAAAGAAATATCAAGCGAACGCCTCAGAATGTATAAGAATGAAAAAAAAACTGCGAATTTTAGTTTATCAATTCTGATTTGATAATGTTTCTGCAATTCTAATGCAAATTATCTCGATTTATTACTACATAGTATAGTATCATAGATAAAAAATGTTGTTCCTTATTTTAACCATTGATAATAATTAGTTGGTATTATTATTGATAGTTAATTAATAAATCATCTAGAGATTTGATTGAATACCAGTTTCAGTTTCATCCTATTTACCGAACTCCATAAACAATTATTATGACGTAAGACAAGTCTCAAAAAAGGTAAGGTGTAATACGACGTCGACTGTACCCAGATGAATCGATAAGAATAATAATGGTGAATGATGAAATCGTACCGCGTTTCCATTCTCGCGAAGTGCGTGACTCTCTCTTGACGTCGTAACGTAATCAGCCGTCGCCGCGCCGTTCGGACCTCGCCTTAACGAGAAAACCTCTTAAGAAACCTTTATGTTTTGAGATTTCGACGAATCGACATATCGCAACTCGGATCCCACTCACTTTGTTCCACTTCGGTGTTGAGTTGTTCAAAGAAATATTGAGTAAGGTAAAGATAAGCGCCTTATACACAAGGTGAAAAGTATTTTTATATAAATAAGCAACGGGAATAATCACCAGCTGAATATTTTTTTTATATATCTAAATGCAACAATGTCAAAGTTCTTTAGGCGTGAAAATATTACAAAGTTATTTTTGAATTTACAATGTTAGCTAGTCAACTGAATACGAATTAACTTACAAATTTGAAATTCAGTATTTGACTATTATTTTTGTTAAATGGGAATGAAATCCATTCCGTATTAGTAATAAAAACGAATTTCTTCATTTTGAAGAAAATTAATTTACTGTATACATTATTTCCACAATTTACATCAATATCAAGTAAATACTTATGTTATTAATCAACTAGGAACCCACGTGTGATGTAAACATAATTAACAGCTGAGTCGCGATGCACTTGCTATCCTCATTAGCATGATTACGATGTAACGCTTGTAGTATCTTTTATGCGTGCTATTAATTAGCAGCGCCTAGTTCCCGCGCTTCCTGTCCCGTGCCACTCAGATTTGAGTAATGGTGCCTTTACAGCATAAAAAGTTTTCGTATGATTGATACGACCAAAGATCTTTAAAGTTAATTTTGTTTGTTTATTTTTTTAATTTTCAATATTTTTTATATGATAATTTTTTACATTTTTTTCTTTACGCTCTCTTTAGCTTTAAAAGTACAATGTCAAATATGCCAAAGCAATGACTTTTACAGCTCTTTTAAACGGAGGTTTTCAATGAGTCTGTGAGTCAATAACTAATACCTTGCCCTTTCTTCGAAAGCAACCACCTATTTATCCCAATCTGTGGGATCACTCATTTGTTGGCTTTGAAGATATTTCATAAAATTTACGAGTTATACAGTACACCCGCTAGCGCGGTATTCTATTATATATCAAAACAATAGAGTAAATCTTATCAGATAATATCATAATCGCGTAAATTACTTCAAGGAATGAAATATTCATGATGGTTATAAGAAATTAAAAACAATCCCCCTTAAATTTTATTTTTTAAGTCTCAGTAAAATATAAAGGTGAAATCACCTTTTCTTTTAACTAAGTCTTAGTTAAAAGCCTCCTGCCCACGTTTCATTGAAATGTGAATGGTAAATAAAATGAAGTAACGACAAAAGCTATTCCGAGAAAGATATCGTCACTGAGCTGAGAATTTCAAGAAAATACCTTAGCAACGATACAAAGTAAAGGCACAAGGTCCGAATACAATTAAATGTATAGGTGTATATTTCCGCTGCAAGAATAACTAAGGTTTCATTTCACTCAGTTTTATCTTTTCATTGTATTTTATTATATTCTTCCATTCACGGTTCTGGAACAAAAATAACACACGCCTGAGCGATTTTTGACAATTTATTTACGGACTATGTTTTCGTACATTTACATTGTTTTTCTTTTCCAAAATAGTTCATACAATTATAAAAACACTGTTTTTGTTCCTAAACAGATAATGTTGGTTAGGTATAAAGGTAATATTTAAATTGGTTATATTTTTTTTTGTTTCTGTTCCTTGCTTTATGCATGCTTTATTAATCTGTTGTCGAGGAACGATTATGGTTTAAGTTTTTACTGGTAATTAAAAACAAATTTATTGTAATTAAGCCGTGCACATTAACCGATTAATTTGCGTTTCGTAGTAAAATAAATTGAGCACAAAACAATTAATGCATATGAAACCGCGGCCATGTTTTTGCTGTTGTATATTTCATGACCGGTTCAACCACCGCTGATCGGCGTTCTTGTTTACTGCGAGTTTTTCCTAGAACAACTTATTATGGCACAAACCATAGATATCAATGATGATCGCTATGGACTATGAAATACGTATTGTCTTTTATTAATTTGGTAGCAATTGCATCACCTCAGTACAAGGCGGGAACGACGTGGTTGAATTTATTTTGTCATACAGTAAACATGAGTAAAAAGTTTTATTTTAATCCCAGAAAAATTCGAATTAAACAATTGGAATAGTAAAAATAATTTATAAAATACTATATTACTTGAAAAAAATTCTTCGAAAGCAACTACCTATTTATCCCAATCTGTGGGATCACTCATTTGTTGGCTTTGAAGATATTTCATAAAATTTACAAGTTATACAGTACACCCGGCTAGCGCGAAAAATTGCTTGCTTCAAAAAATTATCTCGAGTATTCGAGCTTATGCTGTGAGTGTAAATGTTAAAGAAACAACGGAGATGACACAGAATTGTGTTAAAAATAAAATAGAAATGAGCGTGAGCATTTGTGTATCCCAAGATTTTTAATGAGTAATTAAATAAATTGTCAAGTTTAATACCGATGTTTACAGTGGCAACAAATTTACAAGTATTAGGACAGGAAGTACACCTGTGGTTTACATTTAGGCCACTTTCCAACGCGCCTCTTGCAAAATGACAGAAAACATTGGAATGAATTCTGCGAACACATTTATAACAGCTTCGACAATCCTCCCGTATAATAAAGAAGTGCAGAGAACAACGGTATCTCAATGTCGAATTGAAATCGGAGTGTGCCACGTTCCACGAAATGTGAGATGACCTCCAAAATTGTTTTCTCTGACGGGCCGCATCCATTTACTAATAAGTTATTAAAATAAATTAAACAGTTACTATTCATAATATAAATACTCTAATAAGTAATCAAGATAGGAATTAGAATGTTTATTTAGTTATATTAATAGTTATTTTTACAAAAATTGAGTCCAGCTTTGTAAATAAATTTTAAGACTTCATAAGAGGACAAAGGACGAGTTTTTTCGAATACACAGCCACAGTATACATACATATTTTTTAAACATTATTCTGTAGGTAGATGGATTAACAAAACAAAGTTATAATGACAAAACATTTATTAATTTCTTGATTTATATTCTATTTTATTACGTTTCATTTTTTACACTAAACCAGCTATAAAATAAAAATACAAAAATAAATGATATGTTACACGCAGCTGCATAAGAAGTACCAAAAACTAGCGGCAGATGTTCGCATGTGAAAGCGACGCTCGCGCAGGTACGAGATTCCGAGAACGCCAAATATAATCGCACTACGTGGAACGCGCTCTCTATGGCTTGTTCGAAATTCGAATACGCCTTAACGTTCCAACGTGCGTGTAAATTTAACAGAAAAATTGAGTCACTTTTATCAATTTTAAAGTGATATCGATTTTAATCTTAAATAACTTTTGATTTTTCACTTTATTACCTGATTACACGCTACTGTATTGTGTTATTATATCAAGATTAATTAGGTTGATTTGATTTCGTGGATAGAAATCTTGCTGGATACTGCATTTCGCATTTTTGCGTCTTATCGGATTTACTCGTTTACATGAGTATAATATTAAAAGAAACATCAATAGAAACTAAGTTCTAGAAAAGAATAATAAAATATTTAATGGATCTGCAAATCGAACTTGCGAGGAGCCCGCACTCGTTTCACTGAATAGGTACAAACTTTCTTCAGTAATCGGGTCACGCACATATTTTCATGTTTTAATTTTTAGCTCTATGGTTGCTGTTATAATTTAGAACCGTGTAATAACGAATGATAAGTGATATTTGTAGAGAATATGATATACAAACTCGATTTACTTGCGGATATTGTATTTATAACCGTGAGTTCACCTTGCAGAAACATTCACATAAAAACATGTGATCTTAGTCTTTTCGGAGAGATGAAAAAAACACTAAATCCACAAAATATAATGCTCTCTCCTTGCATCTAGACTTACTGTAGTCAGTATCTATAAGACAATAAAATATATTTGAATTGATATATACCTGTTCTTTTGGTAAAATACAAAATGTTATAATACATGACTATTGTTTTTGATATTGCTGATCTTTCTTAAAACAGCCTGGTAAATATCAGCCATATATCATTATAAAAATAAATTTCGTTCCTTCACAAATTAACATTTTTATGTCTTTGTTGTTGTCGTGCTTTTCTAACAGTTCTTTTTTATCACGATACCTGTATTGTTTAATCGAAATTATCTTTTCCTAGTATCGATAAATAATTAACACGTAAGAAAAAGCGGGTTATAAAAATAAACGTCGAGTGGGCCAACCCACTTTTATTTACACTTTTATTTTTATTTTAATGTACTTAATACTCATGTTTAGTCAGTCGTATACATACATAGCTTCTCAATTTGCCCAAAAAGAAAAATAAGTAGGAAGAAAACATTTTAATTAAATATATTATTTTAATGAAAATTTGTTAGTTACTTGGCTCTTGCCAAATGGTAATATGGTAAATAAAAAATATTGATCACATCAACTGACCAATTAGAAACGATACTAGTAGTTTATAGTTCTGTACTACTGTGACTGTACCACTATCCGGGGAAAAATACGAATCGAATGACACTCACTCTTTAAAATCGTTCGAGATGTATTGTTGTAGGAGGTCGAGATGTGATATTGTAGTAGGATAGACTAAAGGTCACAATTGAACGGACATACATATTGTATAGGTACGTACCCGTGGAAACATTATCCTCTGTCGTCAAAAATATACCCAAAATTGGTTATAAAACTATCCCAATTATATGGGAAGGGAATAAATAACATTGTGATAAAGATAATATTATTATTATTTTAGCGAATGAATTCTTGGAAGTCACTGAACGTTTGAGTGCAGTGTCGTTTCGTATCATTTCCACCACCACCTCCCGACCAAGCCCCCCCACTTTTTAGTTGGAGTACTGAGTAGTGAAGTGTGTGTATGTAGTGTTTGATGTTATAGTAGCTTAGTAGCGTTCGGTACGCCTTGGCGTCGTACCGAGTTCCGTTTTGTATCACTATCATATCATTCACAATTCTTGTTCGTGACGCTTTGGATTACTGCTGCTGCTTGTTTATTCTTTAATGGTGTATAAAAGTGCTAGTGTTAAATTAACAATATTTTAAATTAAAGATAAATCGGAAAGTTAATTTAAAATGACATTAAATTACAAGAAGTGATTAAGAATTATAACAATTTGATTATTCAAGTGAAAACTTTTCAAATAAGCGACTAAAAAAAATTTGTTAATTTTTGTATAAATTGTAAAATAGTGATGACTGAAAACGGCGTAGGTGGATCAAATTTTTTTTTACCGGCTAGTGATCGTCAATTTGTTTGAGGCGAGAAGTGACAGCTTGTCTTCTAAATATGACTTTAACAGCGAGGTTATCTCCCCAAAGTGAGTGAACTAGAAATCTAATAATAAGTCATTGCATAATTTTCCGCTATAATTTTATACTTAATTTTTAAATAAATAATTTCGCTTACAAAAATGACTGTTGCACTTCAACAATTTTAGGTTATAACTAAATATTTTGTTTATGACCATAATTAGACATCTATTATCGTAAAAAGCCAGCAAGCAGTGTAGAAAATAGCAGATGATTCGAAAATCTATTAAAAGTTGCCCTAATCCAAAAGATTATAAAATCAAACTACTTCAATTTAGTGACCACAAACATTTTCCTAGTTAAACTCAAATCAATTTTTAGTTTTTGGTAAAAACAAAACAAAGTTAGTCTATATTTAATAATATTAGTAAAAGTTTATCATATAGGCTGTAATCATAATTATTAAAGTAATTCAAAAAAAAATTGCTACCTCTTACAATAACTGGCACAATGTTTATGTAGATTCGTCCTCTAAACTTGATGAAAACAAATTGATTATTAATGGGCCAAATTGTCAACATTTTTATTTGTATTATGCTAACTTTTTTATGACATTTGTTTGATTTTTACCTGATGGTGAAAATTATAACTATGATTATATAACTAACAACAATAAGTCTTATTGAGTAGTGTAGTGCTGTACAAATTATCACAAAATGAAATGTTAACCAGCTAGTTTTACTAGCATCAATATAACATAAAATGTATTAAAATAGGTAACCAAACCATTTTAAGCTTTTTTTTTACTTGATGTGAGCCCTTTATTTTGCAATTAATTATGACTCTGTACCTATAACTCCATGATAGAACTTATCCATAACAAGAAATTGTCATATTCCCCCAAATGGATAAGACTGCCTTCCTTAAATATAGCAATGAATTGTAGTCCAGTTTTTGCCAAGACAAGATCAACACTACTCTGAATTAGTAATGAAATCAATATAAACATATATGCCATTAATAAAATTATCTTATCAAACTGTTCATTCTTTTCAGATGCATGTGTGGAAGTGGGGGTGCCTCTCAACAGTTGGTCCAGTGGTGTGGCTTGCTGTCCAAACTGCAGGCATGAGCTCCGAGTGTCCCTAACACCATGCAGTGGCAAGGCTCATACTGTCCAGCCGCAGACACCCACTACCCCACCCTTCACAATTCACCCTCCGTACTTGCCACAGTCTCCATTATACACAACTCCATCTTCACCTTTTATTCCCTCACCGTACAATGATGAACTGAGACGGCTAGCTGACACTCTGAGAGCATTAAGGCTCTCAGGATGGTACTATGGCAATTTAGACTGGCAGGTGTGTATTTTATTTGCTTATTCCTTCTTTTCTACTATATATATAGTAGAAAAGTAAATATATATATTTATATATCACTTATATTGTCCTCTCCAACATAAACATTTAGTGAGGTCAAAAAGACCACACTCAATGATTGTATTTGCCAAAAAACACAGGAAATAATTTATCGAAGCTATTTTAAATGCATCAACATGTGGGTCATGAATAAAAATAACTTTTAAATTGTGGGATGCTAGTATAATTAAGAGTCCATAGATTAGGAGATTCACCACATTGCTTAATTTAGAATAATAAATTCTCATTACGTTCTTAAAAATAATGAACCCGAATAACTCTTTTATTTTTCTTTGCAGGGAGCCCGAAGTTTATTGAAGGATGCCAGCGTGGGGGCTTTCGTTATAAGAGACTCGGGCGATAGGAATTTCATCTTCTCCCTATCAGTACAAACAGAAAGAGGTCCTACGTCTGTGAGGTTACACTTTGAAGAGGGATTTTTTAGGTAAGATTTAATTTTTGTGATATAATCAAACTAATTATCCTGACCTACTAAAGACAATACATGCTCCTTGAAGAAAAACTAATTATATTTTGTATTCGGTAATTTGATACAATCTACAGTTAAATAGTTTTGAAACCATTTAGCAAATTATTATTAGGTGTATATAGGAAGAATTGGCTTCATGGAATGAATTACTTAATCAGTTAGAATTCCATTAAGTAGCATTGTGTAACTGTACTTCAGCTGTACTCGATCTGAGTCAGCATTAGTCATTACTAAAACCATTATTAGAAACTTGAGCCATGTTTACAAATGTTCCTGTTATGTTGTAATATATCAAGAAAGGCAAATAGGTTTATGGGAATGTTTATTTTTAATAATGATTTCTTAAATTATGTATGTGTGAACTTCATGTTTTTTGTCATAAGATTAATTTTCTTACAAATTTTCCACTACATAATAAAGGCTAAACATAGTTGAAATTGATTATTTTCTAGTGCTATTTATTTTATCTATTAACATGTCACATTACACTAAGTGACATTACTCTCTCTATACTGATATATTTTATGGTATCCATTCACCACTCTATCTGTTGGTTTGACTGAGTAACACTAATTTGACTGTTTCTATTTTTATAGATTAGACTGTGACAGACCGCTGGCGAGGTATATGCCGAGGTTTAGATGTGTGGTGGAGTTGGTGCAGCATTACACTCGTGTCGGAGAGCGAGGAGCCGCAGGGACAGTGTGGGTGGACCGAGAGGGCTGCACACATTCACCTGTCCTACTCAAAACACCACTAAGGAAGAGCCCACCTCCCCTACTCCATGCCGCCCGACTCGCTGTCCACAAAGCACTTTCCAATCCTCTCAGGCCTAAAATATGGTGCGCACCAAAACACAGGCTGCTACCTCTCCCCTCCACTCTGATAGACTATCTCGGCGAATATCCATATTCAATCTAATATTTGGATCTGTTTTAGTTTAATTATCCAATTGTATTGGCGGATGCTTATTGATTGCTGGAGTTAGATATACACATTGTACATACTTGTTCAAACTAAGATCATTTCATTAAAAAAATAACATAATACTATTTTAAATCTATCTTGGGCGAAATGATAGTACAAAAACTGCCGAATATATTGCATTTATATATCACTTTTGAGTCTAAATAAAAAATACCTACCTATATAAAGAATATAAGCCACGTAAAAAGTTTAAAATTAGTAAAATATACTACAAAGTCTTGATATGTGAATATTGAATGATCATGATCCCAAGACAGTGTCAAATAGCTTGTACCAATGTGTGTGTCATGATAATTCGGAACAGTGTCATAAAGTACGCAATTAATGATACACATTCAGCTTTGGAAGGACATTTCGGCGTCGCAGAGTTATCTCTGTCACACACTACCTATGTCATTTTTAGTGCTTTGTGTGAAAGAGATAACACTAAGAAGACGAAATGTCTTTCCAAAGGGTGGTGTGCAATATTTCTATACAATGTGCTAGATTTAAAAGGCCGGCTCCTTTGTATTCATTACTGTTATAAATATTTTAACTTGTCATAGTTAATTACAACTTGTGTATTAATCATAAGTATTGAATAATGGGACTCAAATATGGTATTTAGTGAAAATGTTTATTGCAATGATTTTGTTAAATAATTTCTGTCTGTATATAAGAGATGTTTCGGTAGTGAAAGACTGAATTCCAAGAGCCGCTATGTAATAAATGTATCCTATGTGTTTGCAATTAATTTGATAGTGCATTTTGTATATATACTCTGTTCGAAATTAAGACCTCAATTTTTAAAAACAAACAAACATCACTACAAGTAAACACACGTAGAAGGCGAGAATTTTAATATTTTATATTTTCATCAGTTATGTTGTTTGATTAAGTATAGTTTGTGAGATAAAGTTATGTGAAATTGTATATAATGGGTGGCTAATATTATAAGGTATAGTCCTAAAAGGTTGGTTAACGCGAATGTTTTGGAATGTATGAGTGCATGAAAGCTGACGTGTACTCTTTATTTACAATAATTAAGTCTTGATTTGGAACAGGGTATAAAAGTTATTGAATGGTGACCGCCGCCATGCTGTTTGTTGAGACAAATTGTTCACTGATGCCTAATCTTGTCCGTAACGTTAAGAGAACATCACACTATTTTGTAGAGATATATTTTATTTATTTATTTCCTTACTAATATTTAGCTTTAGTATCGCTGAATGTTTTACTTATACATTTTGTTCCTATCTAATATCTTCTTAAGTTAGGATTAAATTAATTGAATCAATAATCGCAGTAACAAATTAGGTAACTCATTTGCATAAAATAGCGAGAATTTGAGACGTAAGACGAGTCTAAAATACTTTCACACATACAAAATTTTGTAGTTTTGTGCCATTGTAGAAATCAGTAGTAACCTACACATATATTTTTGAGGCTGAAAATGTAAATAGTTCTTGTTTTTGTTTTATTATTTATTTTTTAATCTTAATGAAAATAGCGGAATTTAAAAGTTTAAAAAATTCAAAAAAGATAGTGACAAACTTCACACCATGTAATGGTTTTTTTTTTTCGGTTTAGGTAGAAATTTAGGTAAGGTTGGCTAGTGATGTTAACTAACTTAGAATTAAAAAATGTACCTTGAATAATCTCAATTAGCATATTACTAGGTCTCACAGTAATATATTTTCTATTTTATTAGCCAAAATTCACTTAACATTATTTGTATAAAACGAGAATGGTGGAACTGAAGTTGTATAGTAAACAAATATATACTATGAATGTAAATTTTATTCTTAAATGGCAATAAACGTCAAGTAAAGCTTGGATCACTTGACATATTTATTTTTTTACCATTCAAGGATAAAGCACCAATTGAATAAGTGTGACATAATAGAAAATGTGTTTAAAAACCTTGTAGAAATAACATATAAAAAAAGAACTGCAAATAATTTATACACAAAAAAATCTAAATATACATTATGCCTATGAACTTCTTGTTTCATTATAACCAAAAAGTCCCATACTGAATCAGTTTTTTCAAATTTAATTGATGTTACAAAGATCTAGAAATCAGCCCTGGTTTCGCTCGGCTAAATGGACAAATAATATAGTAATATATATAGTAGATTACACGCTGATAGATTTTTATTATTTTTTAAAATCTTAAATTGTGTAGTTTTTCTTAGTTTGTTTATTATATTTACAATAATATTTTATAAAAAGGCATAACAGCAGTAGCAGGAGCTTATGTACTACAGACGAAACGCGTCTGTGTAAGGTAGAACATGATCAATTATCTCAATGAGATATGCTTAGATAAAATATACAATTTTTTGAACTAGATTTCATCACAAAATACCACAAAGGTACCTGTAGTAAGAATGAGTACAGGTTTTTGATCAAGATGTTGAGATATGCCCATTTTTTTTATTTCAATTTTTTATTGAATATCTTGCAAAATTAAACGTTATAGAATACTTAACGAGTCAACACAATGACAAGTGAATTGTCTTGTCAATTCTTACTAGTAAAAGGTAGTTTGACAGCTTATGGCATAAATTAACTACGTATTTTTGACTTACACATACTGGATTCCAACTTTTCCAACCGCGTCTTAGTCGCGTGGAAAAGTTGCTGTGTTCAACATTTCTAATATATTTAGGTTAATTATTTAGCAAATAATACACATAAAATGGCTGCAAAACACTTACTATAATACATTTTTATAAACTATGTTTTTTATATTTTCATACTTTTCTAAGATATAAAGATTTTGTGAGGCGCTTGGCGGACCCCTGCCTCGTGACACATATTAAACACGGCATTTTTACTAATAATTCACATGTTTCTGATAAATATACACTAATGTACAGCAAACATAGAGATATTTGTTTGGACTTCCATACGAACTTTCATGTCGTATTTCATCCCCATGTAGGTTGAAATTTCAAAAACGCTAGTACAAATGTTTTTATTTCTTATCAAGTGCCGAAATACAAAGTTTCATAGTATTATCTTCGATAATGATGGTAATGATAATTATAATAATAATCTAGGACATTATTCACATATGGCCATCTGATATCAAACTAAGCAGAGCTTATTGCACACAAATGTTTGTGGCATGGGGCATCGAACCCACGACCTGTGGTGTGAGAGGCTTAGAACCGCATCAAATCGGTCAGTCAAGTGTGACTTCTTAATTATGAAGTCTTGTACAAATTTTCATCATCTATTTCAAATCCTTCATGCATTTTAACAACAAAAGGTAACTTACGTCCGTTTCTAAGGTCTAGTCTATTTCTGTACCAAATTTTATCTGCGGTCATATAATTCCTTCCGCGGTTAAGCGTGAAAGCGTGATTTTATTTGGACTGGCGTATGAACTTTCATATTTCATCTCCACGAAGGGCAAAATTTCTAAAACGCTAGAATGACTGTTTATTTCATTATCAAGTGCCTAAATACAAAGTTTCATGGTTTTACCATCGACAATGATGACTTTCCATACAAAATTTTATCCCTGATTTTGACCCCTTCAAATTTCTTTTTGCATTAAAAGCTGAGCTGAAAACTGATTCACTGGTTTAGGCGTGAAAGCGTAACGGACAGACAGGCAGAGCTACTTTTGCATTTACAATATTAATAGGGATCGTACACAAATATTACAATTTAAAAATCTCCCGAAAAGAGCGGAAGCGTTGTTGATGATGATTTCGAAATATCGAGACATCGACTTAGACCATCTTGACACAACACGTAGGTGTGTGAACCACATCACTGACCGGATTCCGGATTCAATTGGATTGGATCTGACATTGCGTTGTTGCTTGTTATTGATTTTATTTAGATGTAAGTGGTCATCGCTTTTACTCGGAATAATGAGATTACAACAATTACAGTAGGAAAAATATTTGTGTAACTTTATTGTGTAGTGAAAACCATGTCAGCAAATGGAAACGGTGCTTATTATGCACCGTTGAAACAAACATTGTCGGATACAGAATCAGAAGACGATCAGAAAGTGGAAAATGCAGTTCACATTAGAGCTACGGATAGCTGCAATAACTTGGAATACAATAGTGGCCTGCAATCTTGCAAAAATTACAGTACCAGCGATATGGACGACTTAAATACCAATGCCAACACATTGGAGAGTACAATGGACAACGTAAGTTTTCTCCAATCAGATGCCTCCAATAAAATGTCTTTGCCTCGACGTTGTGCATTCGTGGCGTCAATATTTATGTGCATCTTTACAGTTGTAATCTTTTTATGGGGTATACCTTGCTCAAATGTGGCGAACTGTCCAAATAAGAACTGGCGTGATAAATCTGCTGGTTGGGAGCTACCTTATTACGATTTAGAGCTTTCTGGCGCAATACAAGTCGTTAATGGCGCTATACCGAAAACAAAGAATTTAATATTCATCTACCGAGGCAACCATATGAAGCATGAAGGATTTAGCAACAGTGACAATGTTAATGGAGTATTACTTATTGTTGGCAACACAGGAGAGGTTGGATGGTTTACTAGAGAAAAGAGAATACCGACACAAATAAATTGTAATCTAATTGATGTGAACAAAGATAGACAAAAAGATTGCTTAGTGTCTGGCACAGAGGGATTGTTAGCCACATTGAATGCTCTTTCTGGGACACATTATTGGCATGTCAATAAAAATGGAAACGTCTCCACTGATATAGCTGCTATTGACTTTCCTATTATTGTGAATGATACAGACAAAGATGGAGTTTTAGATTTATTGACAATAGGTACAGTATATCCCAATACAAACCACAATGAACTGCTACTGATTTCTGGTGCTAATGGGAATATAATTGGTGGGCCATTGATTATACCAGAGTGCACATCTGTTAAGTTGTTACCGGAATCCACTTTTATTACATATTTATGTAAAAATGGGTCAGCTGAAGCTGTACGGCAAATTTTGTATCCTCATTTACTAAAAAAATTATCAGCAAATCATGGTAGTGAAGTACCAATACCAAAAAAAGCTAATTTAAGCTTAAAGAAAAATATAGGCAATACAAGGAAAGTATTTAGTAATGGGCCAGGTAAACTTATTGTTGAGAATGCAGGGGAGTGTCCAAACTCTTGCAGAGTGAATTTGACCTTAGTGTTAGAACAAAATGGAACTGCTAATATTTCTTGGGAATACACTGCCAATCATGTGTTTGCAATGAATCCAAGTTCATTTGCTTTCACAAATTCAATACGAGGTTTTGTGTTAAAATTATGACAGTGGAATAGTGCCCATTTAGCAAATGGTGCACAAAAAATTGATGAAGTGAGATACAATATGCAAAACCAAAGTCCAAAAAATGTTTTTTATTATCGCCCGATGATAAATGTGGCTTCACTGTCCTCATTCATAAAATACACTAACTTCACAGCGCATGACATTTCTGAGAGAATAGTGCTGGTGTCATTTGATAAGAAACAGATTCATAATGTTAATGTGAGCCAGACAGACATTATACAGATTTGCGTTCGCGAGTTCATGAACAATCTGCCAATACCAATGTGTCAACCGGACCTTGAATATCAGGAACAATCATTGAAGATTGCAGATTTGGATGGCGACAGGTCCACTGAAATAATTTCATACTACAGTACATTCATAGCGCCTGAGTCTTACACACCAAAGAACACTAATCCTTATGATAATTGGGAGTTGACTTCTGTTGTACGAGTTATACGTTTAGAGTCTGAATTGCCAAAGTTATTTATTAAAGAACATTAATCTATTTATAAGAAAGATCTGGGTTTTGGGCATGTAATACATATTAATATTGATACATAAATATTTACTAGTATGCCATTCACAATTGCCATTAATAACTAATGTTGCCGTTTTAAGCTTACCATAGATAGATTTAGATTAGTTAGTGATAATTTTAAAATTAAACTTCTTTAATCAATGACTGTAAAATCTATACTGTTATATTGTTAACTCTTTTATATAATTCTCGAATTGATATTTAAAAGTATATTAAAGATTATTAGAAGTGATCTTTGAAGAAAACAAAAAAGGCAACACAAACCTTTTAATTCTTATTCAGTTTTTAATAATTTATTAACAAAACTATATACATTTTGAAATGATTCCATATAAATGAATAAAATAAATTATTCTATACAACGAAAGCATCATTAAATCATGTCTATGATGCCCGAGTTTTCAATGCTCTGGTAACAAGTTTGTAATAAATTTGTACACAGTTTTATCAGGATTTATCTCAAAATTCTTTTACATATTTTATAACTAGATCATTATAAGTTATTTTATTTACTTTTAAGGAATTGTCTGAACTCTATTAACTAGCTCCAAATAATATCTTAACATTTGGTTGTTCTAGAAAACATCAAAATGATTTCTGGATATTTACTAAGTCTTCTATTATGTATTATAAAATATTGTTGCCTGTATTGAGATTTTGATGATGGATTCACTGCTTATGGCAAATAATCATGCACAGCTGTGTATATTTTTTGCTTTCTGGTGAAATGTCTTTTAAGCCTAGTCTAAATTTTAGTTTCCACTAATGTGTGTTTTCATATTAAACTTCTTAAATATTGGAAAAATTGGCATGTATTTAAAACAAAAGCATCTGTGATGTCATAGATAATGTATTTGATTATTGTGGTGAGGTAGAATTTAAATTATATTTGTGTATAGTATATATAGTATAAATTGTATATTAGAGAAGATAACAAAATCGTATTGTGATTTGAATCTCCATGGAGTCTGGTAACTTATTGTGTTTAAAGTTGTTTCTTGTAGATAATTGGAAATATTTATTAAATCACATGTAAATTGATCTAAATGTTTTACTTGCTTTAATTAACTTTTAGAAATAATTAGCCAAGTGGTTTTTGGTTCATATGTCGAACCATAGATTGAATATTTGAAGTTGGTACCACTGATATTTTTATAGGTTACACAAATATTGCCTTCCTGTTACAATGATTCAAGTAAATCCTGGTTGAGAATCGGTTTCAATTTTTCTTCCGGTCCTTACATATTTCTGATGATGTGTCTCATCAGCTGTATTCCCTGAAGTCAGTTTCTCAGACTTCCCATTACATATTGTGTTAAAAAATATATTGATAAATTAATTGCAGTGTCCTTTTTGCAAAGCGATATTTTATCCAAATTGTCAGGTTTATCTCAAACTCGTTTACAAAATAGTTCAAGGGTGTTCATAAATTTCCAGAAGTTTGAAATTGTTGTATTCATATATATCACATTATTGAAACTGGAACATGAATAATTGGCCAGATGGTTACTTGTTACCAAAAGTAGATGGTTGCATGGCTGGAAAACACTTTCTAATTTATTTACAAGAAATTTTAAGTAATGAAATATGTTGTTTCAAATAAAACATTTTTCATTTTGTACAAAAATTTTATTTTATAGTTAATATAAAAATACAAAACAATTCTTATGCATACTTAACACAGAAAAGCGAATGAAAAAATACAATTGAATTGTGACTGCATTTATTTTTCTTAATACAATTTCCAGCAATATATTAAAAATCTACCCTTGATCTTTTCATTTTATAAAGATTTGACTTATTTTGTAGAGATGATAAATGTAATTGGTATGCAAAATTATTAATGGTTTTATTTACAAATAACAAAGTTTCTTGAAAACATTTAACAAAATAGCGCACATTTCCTTATTTCTGACATGTGATATTATCTGAAAGACATTAAATCTTACTATAAAAATAATGTTATTGCACGCTATATAAATGTATTTATTTATTGCTGACAGTGATCAATCAACTGTGTGGTTTGCTTTAGAGGTGGGGCATATATACAAGAACAGGTTTTGATACTTGGTTTCACTTGATACTCCTAAATATTGAGTCCAAATACACATCATTCGTACGCGTAGTAGTGATTAAATGCTATTAGAGACTCGAAGAAATGTTATATAGTAAGCGATAGATTGATATTATTGTCTCAAGTTCTCTAATGTATTTGATTTCTCAATTCGTCTGACTGTGGCTGGTATTGTTTTATATATTGTAGTTGTTTGTAATGCTTTATAAATTAACTTAATTATATAGCTAGTTTTTGGAACTCGTATTTATAAGTACTCGTACTCGCAACAATCAATCCAACATTTTCATAGTACGCTTGCTCCACATCTGATACAAAGATGAAGTATTTTAATTTGACACCTGTCAGTGTCACTTAGTGATGGAACTAGTAAATCAGCAACCGGATTAACCGATTATATCGATAAAAGGAATGAATTCATAGTGTCATATCCTAGTTTCTTTGTCATTCTGATAAGGTCGGATAAATTAAATTTATTGCTACGTTTACATTGACACTTGTAAACAACAAATCTTATTTATAATATTATACATAAATTTAATATTACTGAGTTTACAAGAAACAAAAGTAACAGGAACATAGTAGAGCTAAACTAGACGCATTCACAAACACCGCCTATTTAAAATTAGCAGTATTCACAGCCTGGTAGATTAATGCCTCTTTTCACCAACGCACCCTCAAACTATCTCTTACTAGGGGTTGCCTCAGCTAAGGGATTCCATAAATCACTCCTTTGCCTAAATTCATTTTCACCAAGTTAGGGTTACCTATTTAAAAGTCACTTCTGTGTCAGATTTTGAGTGATTTATTACATAAATAATTAAACGCGAAGATAAAAATTCAACAATAAAGCGTTATAAAAGAAAACAAAAAAATGGTGTATTTCATTAAACCTAATTTATCTTTCAAAATGTATACAAAGTTGCTTTCTTTGGAGGGCATAAAAGTAAAAAGAAAAATTAACGAAAATATAGTATTAAAGAATAATTTGGGTCAGAGACATTTCCGTATTAAAACAGTCTACATAGATATATTTTAATTTAATGTTTAACGTACTATAATGTTCTTGGTACCTATATTTCTTTTAGTATGAAAGTGTTTGTTGCGGAACTAAGGTGGGTTATTTGAAATTATCAAATGGGTCATACGGTGATTCGCGGGTTATATGTAGTCCGCCCCTGCTGTAAATGCCATGTCGTCATTGTCGGCTTGGCCTTAACGTACCGTGAAGTTAAGGCACGACCACCCTCTGCTTCGTGGCGCTGTCGTCGCAGATGGCGTACTCCGTCAGCTCGACCAACTTGCTGTCTGCGAGGCGCTCCGCGATGCTGTCCCCTTTGCTGTCGAACAGCTCCAGCGTCATGCCATCGTAGTCTCGCGATCTGAAAATAAAAATTTATTTAAAGTGAACATCTAAACTTTGTGAACAAACGTCCCTTACGATTTAAGCCAGTCAAGATATACATATATTATTTAATTTAATCGGAAATGTAATTTTGTAGAAATTGTGAAATAAAGTGAAGTGAAATTGTACAAATATGGTTTCCACAAATATTTTGGAATTCATGAATTTTATCATAAAAATCGAGGCGTACTCTTTGTTTACTCAGTTTAGATGTTGATTTATAATGACGTATTTTTATACATTTGATTTGGCCTGATTTGGAGTAAGTACAAAAATATACATTTTCATTCAGTCAAGATTCTTTTAATTGTAATGAATTTGACTCTTTTTAGAACCATACCATTTATATAATTCACATTAAAACTATTTATAGACATAATGAGGTGTTTCTTAATTTTTGAACGACAGAAAGCTAATGTTTTTCAAGTTTCATGTACTCGTATGTATGTGACCGATACGGCTTCACCGATTTTAAAGAATGAAGAGAAAAAGAAAGAGTTTTTGAATTTAATTCGTATTCTTCCCCGGAGTTTTACAGGGGTATAGTTAGTATTATTGTTTTTTTTTTGTTTTTGGCTTTCACACATTGGTCTATTTAGCCAATGACA
Organism: Papilio alexanor hazarajatica; assembly: GCA_018246295.1. NCBI lineage: Eukaryota > Metazoa > Arthropoda > Insecta > Lepidoptera > Papilionidae > Papilio > Papilio alexanor. The sequence goes on from DWLR01000225.1 coordinate 29,848, forward strand.
AGTTTAAAATAAATAATTAAAATAAAATATTTCAAGAAGTCGAAAAACACTCCCGCCTAATTCGAAAGTTCCCCATTTTTTTAATTAAATGAAGTATTTTTGTAAGCTTACACGACGCGCGCGGATAGCGTCCGGTCGGCGGCGAGCGCGCTGAGCAGCTGCCGCGCGGCGGCCCACTGCCGGCTGCAGGCGGAGCGCGCGCGCACGCCCGCCAGCGCGCACGGCACCGCCTGCGCCGGCAGCGCCCAGTGCCGCGCCGCCAGCTGCCGCACGCCGTCCTCCAGCACCCACGCCGTGTTGCCGTAGTCGATGTACATCACCTGCGCACAAATCATTTAATCAAAATGAATTACAGTCGAAGTTCTCAAAATTATCTGGTCTCCGACTAGAATTGTCTTCTTTTAAAGAAAAAAAAAATGGTATTTTTTTAAGTTATTAAAATATGGTACATACTTTTGGTAAATTAATAAAAAGAGAAACTATTTTCCATGTGTTTTTTTTAAATGAATAAACTAACGTTTGATCACGATCCCACCTGATGTTATGTGGTGATGTGATCGAAAAATGTTACACGCTAGTTTAGGAAAAGCCGGTTCACTCTTCTCTTGAAGGTACCCACGTCATAATAGGGCGGGAACACCGACAGCGGCAACTTGTATTTATTATTACTGTTTGCTTTGACTATTTGATCAACACAACAGATAAACGTCGTTAATCTCGTAGTGGAATCCCCCACGTCGCGCATTCGACGAGTTTCAATTTAAAATTGATATAAAACAGCACGATAATTGTATTAGCCAAACATATATAATTGGCCAAACAATAATTTGAAAATATATTTATTATAGTATGGATGGGAACCCCATCCCTCCCTTGGGATTAGACTATCTTTTCCTGTTTTTTTAAACGTTAATATCTAATGATATATATTATAGTGTATATAATACAT
>DWLR01000226.1:0-30794 GCA_018246295.1 Papilio alexanor hazarajatica
ACAAATTTCACTATGCGCAGTAAAAGTTTTTATGTTTATACAAATTGTTTTTATCTCTCTACGTAGCATAATTTGTTCAAATCATATATATGATGATAATATAAAATTATCAGACAATTGTACACAGAATAAGCACAGGCAAGATTTCAACGGATTTGTAAAATAAATTCTATAACAGACTTTCATCAACCTCCACTATTCAAGAAAGCCCTTGTGATAAGTCTAGTAGAAACCACAATGTGTTTAACATTAGATAGTGAAACCCTAGACAAACGAAATTATTTCAAACAATAATATAATTACAATGTCGAAATCAATTATTTAAAATTAATAAAGAACACATTTAAAAGTCTTCCATAAATTATTTTTTTAAATGTCTTTTACAAAAGTAGAAATTCAATAAGACATAAATTTTTCGAGTAACTTTTGTAACTGTCCGTCGATGTGTTTGCGAATTTGAATGGCGTACCTATATAAGTTTTATTAAGTATTCAGATGTAGGTTATATTTAATTCAAGTTCTACCAAAAAAAAAAAATTTTTTTGTTACAATTTTTCAAAGAAAAAACACAGTTTTCTTAGTATAGAATCAGTAAAGTGAGTTTGATCTTACAAAATAATAATTTCAAATTGTGATGCATTTAGTGTTCGCCTTCCCTCTTCTACTTTAATAAGAGAGAGAAAAAAAATGACGAAAGCCTTTAGAGTAATAATAAAAATCTCTAATAAATATTACCGCAGCAAAACATTGTTACATCATTTGCTTAGGATATGCCATAAAGCTGGTAACATTCAAATCGAAAACGATGCACTCACTCCCAAAGTTTGTATAGTAAGCGGCAATAAATACTGCACATCGACTTTTGGAAAGAGATATTTCATAGAGCGTTATCTCTGTCGCACACTATTTATGTGATTTTTAGTGTTTTGTTCGAAAGGGAACGCTCTGCGAAGCCGAAATCTCTTTCCAAAGGTCGATGTGCAACATTTATAGCCACATACTAAAAATTACTTGTCTAGGCAGATTATCCAAAACCAAAGAAGAAACTAACCAAGTAATCTCAATAAACGGCTGTCATTACTAAATAAACGACCACACAAGCAAAATTTTAAACACGCAAAAACAACATATGTAAATTAAGATAAACTAAATATAGTTATAATAATTACGATCTCCGTTCTCATATAAAATATTGTGCTTCTGTAAAATCGTATCAAAAATCAAATAATATGTAAGATAAACTGGTGTGATGCACAATCAGATTTGCACATAAAATAGTGGTTTTCTAAATAGCAGTAAACGCAAACATATGGTCGGAGCAAAACTGAAAAGATCACAATGCAAACAAAACTCGTTTTTTTTATTGAACACGGCACCAAAAACATTTAATAACAAATTAATTAAGGCATTTTAAATTAATAGACTTGGAGACTAAGGCGTGACTATTCAATGGTTATTAACAGAATTGTTAAATGGCATTTAATGTAGGAGGAGTTAAATAGTGTAATTAGAATGTAAAAAGAATCAAAAGATATAGCAGTCGACAACTTTAGAAATACCCACTCCATTTTGCATAAACCTATAAAGTTGCATATCCTGTATCGGATTAAGATACAGACTAAAAAATAGTTATTGTTTATAACCTATTGACGGCAAACTATAAAATTGTCACCTAATATAAAATGAAATTATAATTAACTCAATCGTATATTCAACTGGAACAAATGTTTTGTAAAAAATACCTATCTATTTATTCTAAAACTGGTTTTGTATATTTAACAAGTTGTAAAACTAATTAATAACAACTAAATAAAATAAAACATATAATTCGAAATAAAACTAAGTACAATGTTTCTGTGATAAGTAAAAGTCATTAACTTAATATTATATTACTAATTACAAAGCGGTTGAATTAACTGTGTACCTCGGTCACAAAAATATAAAGTTCTCAATAAACAATGCGGGCACAGTAACATGAGACCTGAGTGATGACGTCATTGTGGCGTTCTTGTGCCGTGTGCAAAGTAGATCGTAATATATATTCGGACGAGGCTAACGAATATAGTTTAGCTCAGTCGCTAAAAGCAATGATGTCATTTGAATAGGAATCAAATTTTCCCGTATACAAAGCGCACGCAAAATCAGGAATCTTAAATTAGTAAAGTGTTTAAATTAAATTAGTGTTCAGTGCATGCCAATCACAATTATATATTTTCTTTTTATTATATTCAGTCACATGTTAAAGGCTTATAAACAATATCAATATCTTAACTATATTTTTTTAAAATATATAGCAATGTTTGAAATAAACTAAGGCATATATTTAAGTCAAAGTAGAATATACATATTTATAGATTATTACACGGATAGGGTCGGTAGATATACAGTTAATTCAGCCGAATTATATTTTGTTCACCGTATCTAATTAATAATGAAAGTTTTAAATTGTGATGAACTGGACTTGATCACGTATATTTTATATGATCACATCAGTGAGCTCACTCATACGACACGACATTAAATCGGCAGCCACTGGGATACAAATACAGTTTTAAAGCTTAAACGCCGCAATTAATTATAAGTACAAGGTTTTTTTTTAAATCACACGTTCAATAAAATTCGAGATGTATATTCAAAACAAGTTTACCAATAAACATTTATTCGAAAGAAGAAATTATTTGAGTTGCATTTTTTGTAAAATTCGATTCGAAATAATTAGGTCTACATTTAAAAAGTGAACAATTAAGTATAAGGGCGGCCTCTGTGGTAACTACAGCCTGTTCATTTTAACATGAGGTTTTATATTTTAACTATAAATAAGGGTTTTTGCGACATCATTTTAAGGAACACGTGGATTGTGTTGTGTGTAATTGTATGGCATTTTATATTCCATTGTTTGGCACGAACAAAAAAATAACTATAAAAAAAACTATGAGCTGTACTCAAAGAATGCCGTTTGTGCTAAAGAAACGGTTGTTTACATTGAAATGAATATATTAAATTAATTATTTTTACAAAATGAACAAAACATGGAACTACAGCTAAAGGAAGAATTTATGAAGTTTTAATAATTTTGACTTTTTAAAAATAACAGTTACATATATTTTTTCTTAAAGTATCAGTAGAAAAGTTTTATTGCTATTTTAAACATGCTTTCGTGGAATATTATTTTGAGGTACCTAAAGAGACTGTTGCCATGTTTTTGTCAGTTATTCACTTGGATTCCGTAGTTTCGGAAACAAAAAAGGGTCAGCAGTATTAACAACACTAAGATTTTTATATAAAACCTCCTGCTAAAAATGGAAAAAGACCATAAGACAATTTTCGACGCCGAGATATAGTTTTGTACTCGTGTACATATCTAATCATACAAAAATAATACTTCGTATCCGTCTATCCGTTTCGCTTTCGAGTTTTATATAGTTAACCATAGATACATATATATATATATATATAATGAACACGTAAAGTTAGATTTGTAGGAGGCCTTATCCAAATAGATAGATCAACACAACTCGGTGCGTGGCTTAAAGTCACCAATTGGTAATTTTTAAGTGGTTTCGTTCTTAATGTATCAGCAACAAGAAGTCGCTGTGTGTTCGATAAGAAATTGACAAGTACACATAGCATCGCGCGCCAAGATGAGCTGAACTAACTCCCTTGTACCTAGTTCATATAGTTTAATTGACGAGGCCCGCGTCCTTGGCCATGCTGTAGAAGATGGAGTTCTTGTCCTGCAGCAGCTGGTCGGGCGGCGCGTACTCCACCAGCTGGCCCTTGTCCAGCACCATGACGCGCGTCGAGTCCATGATGGTGTTGAGACGGTGGGCGATGGTCAGCACTGTGCACGACGCGAATTCCGATCGGATCGTTTTCTGCAATACAAATACATTGTTAAATAACTCTTTATAACATGACCAAATACAAATATGCATGTGACTATTATTTTCGTTTCAAGACACTTAAATGAGGTGTTCAGTGCACACATCGATTAACTCCACTTTTTGAAAAATCTTAAATTTAAGTGTCAAAGCACTTGGTATAGTCATAGCTTTTTATATTTATAATAACTTTCTTGAATAGTAAAGATTAACACCATTAATGTACAAATTTTTTTTGGTCATTGATTAATAATTAATTTATTTCAGAAGCCATTTTGATTAACTCCATACTCGTAGTAAATCGTTTCAATAACGCAATTATTGGATTATCTGAATTATTAAAACTGTCCTTAGTTTATTTAAACTTGTTAGTAGTAGTAGTATGGAACTAAAAGTTGAGTCATTTGAAATGAAATTTTTGGTCAGTGAACTAACCTTTTTTCACCAGATGATTGGTACAATATAATCAAAACATGTAAAAAGAAAGCGCCATTTCACCTAATCCAAGTGACTCATCAAGATTTTTTTTCAACAAAACCTTTAGAACAATTAATCATTAACAAATAAGTAACCATCACAGGGTTTCCAGTAAATTGGCTTAAAATACGCTGGATAAAGTTAGAAAGGTCGAAAACCCTATCTCATACAATTCAAATGTGACTTTAATGAAGATACAGAATTTAAAGCCATTAATATAAGAAAGTCTGTACCAGGTAGACCGCAAAGTTTGAAACATATAGATCAGCCTTTATTATATCCTAAAGGTAGGACTCTGACAAGGGAAAAATGGAGAGACTTGATGGACCTGCTAAAATTAATTCCTCCTGTTAAACATGATTGCTATAAAAACTTGACAACAAATCGAAATCACGAATCCTCACATACAGCTGATGAAGAAGACATTATTTATAATATTGCTGATGAATAAATCCCGAATAATAGAACTGTTAACATTCATTTTTATGGAAAAGCTGAAATAAAAATGTATACTTACAAATTTTTTCTGTAATAAAAAAATTGAAAATTTGAAGACTGAATTTAACTTTATTACTTTTTTCAGTTGCCGTATGGATAACTCCACCAGTCCCATAAAAACGGTAACATTACTGACGATTATTTTTTGGCTATTCTTTCTTATTAAATTTATATACCGTTAGATGCAAAATATATCTGTATTAATGCATTCTACATTATATATTTGAATTTACATTATAACAGGAATTTTAAAAAACAATATCCATTATTTCATCGCATTTCTCAACTTTTTGTTTTATGGAGCTAATCGATGAGTGCACTGAACGGCTCAAGTATATTTGTAAAGTATAGATTTATTATGTAAGAGCAAGGAGACGCTGCAGATGTGGTATGAATAGGTCCGAATGGGTACCAAGACCCTATAAAATACAGACATGAAGCAGAGGGTTTATACTTCCAATAGCAAACCCAAAAGACATTGTCTTGCGAGAGAATGTTACCTGTTGAAAGCTAATTTAGCTTATTTTTATATATTTGTGATAAAAAAAAAAACTCCTGGAGCCCAATGGCAGCGCTACCTTTCGGGTCCCGCTCAAACACGCACAAATTATTATTATGCTAGTTTTCCGTAATTCTATTTCTTTTTGTAGATATAGATAAATATCAAATAAGATCACTATGGCCCCTTTGATTTGAATGAGTCAAGAATGACGACTTGGATTAAGACAATGTTCAAATACCAATCCGAGAAACAAATATTTAATATCTGTTTATACCAATGTGTAACATAATTCCAAAAACCATTATAAATGCAGCCGTTCCCTTGGTGTGTGGGTACCTGTATGAGCTCATCGGGTTTCCTTTGTGTGTGGGAGGGTACCTGTATGAGCTCATCGGGTTTCCTTTGTGTGTGGGAGGGTACCTGTATGAGCTCATCGGTCTCGAGGTCGACGGCGGCGGTGGCCTCGTCCAGCACCAGCAGCGGCGTCTTACGCAGCAGCGCGCGCGCCAGGCACACCAGCTGCCGCTGCCCCACCGACAGGTTCTCCCCGCCCTCCAAGATCTCGTGTCGGAGGCCCGCTTGCAAGCCTAAGTTGAATTCAATTAAAATATTCCCTTCAGTTATCAAGAAACGATGAAAATAATTCTGACCATCATCATCGTTTATTTTAAAATTTAGAGCAAATTATCTTGTTAAAATAATAATACGTATCGAGATTTTCAATTTAGAATTTATTGATTATTCGAATAATTAAACACTATTTTTTTTTTCACTCAAATATCTCCTTCGAAGCAACAGATTCGATAATAAAATAATTGATTACTCCACAAAAACTTTTGAACGATCTTTTTGCGACCAAAACAAAGATAGTTTAAATGTCAGTAGTTTTTGAACTAATATGACTGTTTAATCTGGGAAGCATCCTTAAGTTTTCCGTACTATTTTCCAGACGTAGTTTTATTATTATTTGTCTACTCAATCCTTTCATCTTTCATATAAAAAAAAAACTAGCACTGTATCAAAAACTCTTCTGAACTTTGCAATGTTGATTGGCTTCGGGACTAACCTAAAACAAGAAGTTTACTGCCGTCTCCGTATATTAAAAGAACGTTCATTACCACACACGGACCTTGTACAAATGCCTTAAGATGCGCATGCTCGAGCGAGCGCCAGATCTCCTCGTCCGTGTAGGCTTCGAAGGGATCCAGGTTCATGCGCAGCGTGCCCGAGAACAGCACGGGGTCCTGCGGGATGATGGTGATGCGCGAGCGCAGCTGGTGCAGCCCGATCGTCGATATATCGATACCATCGATCAGAATCTTGCCGCCCATCGCCTCTACTATCCTGGAAACGAACGCATTTCTTTTAATTTATTTTTATTTCTTATAATTTCATTTTTATAATTCGTAGAAAAACAGCTTGGGTTATTTTTTTTGGGGGGAAGCAAACGAGTCGCCCAAAAGAGCGATCACCGCCGCCCATGAACATCCGCAACACCAGAGGAACCGCAGATGCGTTGCCGGCCTTTTACGTACGCTTTTTTCTTGAAGGACCCTAAATCGTATTGGTTTGGAAATACCGGCGAGGACAGATCATTTCACAACACAGCTAAATGTATGTAGTAATTATATATGAGTACGCAGTGATTATATTTTTAATGTAAGTTTTTTTTTTCCGTCTTAATTTTGTAAGATTAATATTATTATTATATGTTTTACTTGTTTAGCTTCACTGTGCATCTTAACTAAGTAACCCTTCCTACTGAGTGTAATTACATATGAGTGTTTATACTTTAAGGGCCAGCTGAAAACCAGCGATGATTTGCGTCATCTCTGCATTCGCTGAGTTGGCTATCTTTTGCCACACTTTAGTAATTTTTTTTATAGTTTGTGGCAAAAAATTGTCCTTTCTTTCTAAGTTGATCGAGTACGTGCATATTGATCGCGTGACGTCACACGTCGCCGGCTGACCTGAAGAGCCCGAGCGTGAGCGTGGACTTGCCGGCGCCGGTGCGGCCGACGATGGCGAGCTTGTCGCGCGGCGCGACGGCGCAGGTGACGTCGCGCAGCGCCGGCTCGCCCGCGCGGTACCCCAGCGTCAGCCGCTCCAGCTGCAGCGCGCCCGTCTCCGGCCACGTCGCGCCCGGACCGTTGGACACCGTCCACGCCGCTTCCTGATATTACGAACATTGTTTTTTATCAATTTCAATTTGGGTTGATAAGAAATTATTTTTACATCCAATGTTTAACAAACTAATGTTATGCATATATTAAGGTTTAGTGTGTATATAAATAGAAAATATTTTTTTTAATTAAGTTTAGCGGTTATTAACCCGCTTTAGAACATTTCCTGGCTCGTTAGAATAAGAAATGGGCATTGTACCTTTTGCTGTAACGAAGTTGGATACAAAAGAAACTCACTTGTTCAGTTTCAGCGTACTCCTTTATTCTCTCCACGGCTACAATGTTTGTTTCTACTTCTGATGTCATCCGCACCAACCAATTGAGTGTTTGCGTAATCTACAAAATGATTAAACTAGATATCTATTATAAAATAATACTTAATTTCGTAAAAAAAGAGGATCTATGTAAATGGATGAAAAACGCAAACTAAGAAACCCCTTATCAGATCCTACCCGATTGCCATAAACATCCACAATTTCCAGGACGATTGTAGTCCTACACAAGACAAGGCTAGACTCTTCCCTTATCAGACAAAAAAATTATCAAGCCTTCTTCCTCCAAAATTGATCCAATAACGCAACTTATTTGACGAAGCTTTACATTTTTTTAATTATTTTATTTTTGATTTTTCCTTCTTTTACTTCGTTTATACTTTTTCTTTTTGCTTTGCTTTTCCTTTTAAATATTTTAGTTATGAATATTGGATACACACATTTTCTTTTTATTTTACTATATTTATGCTTGTTTCTTTCTTAGTCTTTTTTTCCCATTCCAACTATGGCGGCAGAATAAATTAAGAACAGATGATACAAAGGTGGAGGACGGGCAGCAGCGTCCACTTCTCAGTACGGTGGAACATACTGCGATCACCATCCCGCCTGCCAAGCGTGGCGATTATGGCACATTTGGCCAATGTCCAGCAGTGGACGATCATAGGCTGAGGTGGTACAAACCTGCAAGGCGTAGCTGACTGAGAGGCCGACGAGCCCGGGGTTGGTGGAGCTGCGGTCGAGCACGGCGAACAGCGCCGCAAAGAATATGATGAAGTTGCCGATCATCTCGAGCCGGATGGCCAGCCAGCGGTTGGCTATGCAGCTCGGGTAGTAACACGATTGGTTATGGTCCACGCCGCGCTCCGACTCTTCCACGAACCTAACAGTAACAAAATTACAAAATATTTCATTAGTTTTCACATTGATAAAAATTACAAACACGGCACCAATAAAAATAAAAACGACAAAACTATATACTTCTAATAATAAAAACTATGATACTACTTCTGACTCCTTTATATTTGTGTATATTCTAAATAACCAAACATCGTAGACATCTAGGATGATGACAGCAGATATAAGAACAAATTGGTAAACGTGTCACTTTTTAAAAGGTAAATATCTTGATGGTATGATAAATCAGCGATATTAAATATTTAAAAAATTCTATGTCGCCCTGTAAATGATTATAATGACAGTATATTACTGAATGAAAGGATGCTCTTCCTTCTCGAGTCAGATGAGTGCCTTACATTTCATTTGTAAGGTGTGCATCAATGTATGTAGCTACCTGTTTGTGACGCCGTACGCCCGTATCGTGGTCGCCCCGGTGATACTCTCGCCGAAGTGCGAGTATATCGGCGACCGGGACACCGACTCCAGCCGCTTGAGCTGACGCGACGTGGCGACGTAGAAGCGCTGAATGACGTAGTACAACAGCCCGATGGGCAATATCACGCTCATGAAGATCGGCGTCGAGAAACTTATCACAAACAATGTGCCCAGAACCTGGTATAAAATGGATGTATCAATGAAATGACAATGAAGCGAAAACAGTATATTATTTAATTTTTTAGTAAATTGTAATAGAAATTATAAAAAAATATATTTGTAAAAACATTTTTACATCAGAAATGTAAAAGGTGTATATTAAATAATACACCTTATTTCTAAAGTCAAAATGTTCTGAAGCTAACATACTCGTATACACCTTTGGGATCAGTTTACCAAAATGTATTAATTAATAATTAAATAAAATACAATCTGTTATTTAATATCTTCTAACAAAATGTAAATTGATACACTTATAATTCGACAAATGTACAAAACAATTTAATTGTTCGTATACTAGTGATGTACCGTCGAAAATATAGCACTGACTGTAACCGTTACCTCGAACGCGCAATATATGACGTCGGAGCTCTGCGAAGGTAGCAGCGTGTCGAGCACGTCAACGTCCTTCGAAAACCTCGAGAGTATCCGGCCGAGGGGCGTCACCTCGAAGAATTGCAACGGTGCCTTTAACACATTCTCCAGTAAAAGAGCGTGCAGTATCATCGCCGCGCGCCAACATCCCAAATAAGGCAATAAATCCGCGAAAAACGACGCTAATGCTGCAACAATATTCATGAAAGGTTCGGTGATCGATTTCACAACAGCGACATCTCGCGGCAACTGTTAAAGTACTTCTTTTGAGAGTTGTAGAGAAAATTTAATAACGTGAATATTATTTGAAAGTCTTAGAGTGATTGATTTTTTTTTTTAATTTCTTATTTGCTGGAAGTTACAGTTTACTGGTGTTAATTAGAAAGTCAATATCCATAAAATGATATATGAATAATGAATACATTGTTTTACTATGAAATATTAGAAAATAGCTATTTAGTGAATATAAGCGAAAACTTCTACATTTGTGGACGAACGTTGATGTGCAAGGTGCTTCACTAGCCACTATAATATCACGACATGCAAGAAACGTGGACAGCGTTAGTTAAAATAACAAGGTCTATAATTACCCCTCGTAATGCGACGTTGCTGAAACCCAACTAAACTACTCTGCCGAAACTTCAAAATACTTACATACTAATTAATATAAAACATTCGTAAACTGATCCCAAGATATTGAGCTGTATTAATCTAGTTATTAAAGTACACACAAACATTCAGGGGTTTATAAAATTTCATTTTATTAAATTCTAATATTAATTGTCGGATATTTTTATTCATTCTCACTTAATTCATATTATATTTTATGCAATGTATTCTAAACATGTAAAAGCTTGGATTCTTATAATAGCGGAGGATACTAAAATAATCCCGCCCGACAACACTGACTTTTTACATTTCTTTGACATTCTACATTTTGCATGCGAGAAAAAAGGGCAGAAATAGAGATTAATTGTTTATTATTTATAGTTGCGCTGTACAACTAGTTCCGCTTTTCTTTCATTAGAAATAAATACGAGTAGTTATGTCATTGTTAATCGAATTTATACAATTTTGCGGTTCCACACATACTTCCATTTTATCGTTTTGTATGGAAATTAGATGCGACTTTTCAACAACCGTTATTCTGCGGACTACATCCACGATCGTTTCAATGCTCAAAAAGACAATATATGTACAGAGAAAATTGCCGCTAAATTGTATGTACTTGTAATATTATGTTAATAAAAAAACAAATATGTATGTGCAAGTTTCAAATCATTCATAAATAAATGTCTCTCATACGCGTATTCCTATGAGAGAGAGTGAGAGATGAAACAGTTTACATTCTCCATTGTTTGGCGTTATCAAAAAATGGAGGATAAAAAATATCTTAATTAGGCGGTGTAATCTTAATGTGACATAATATTTAAATGATTTGAAGTTATTTATAATATGAAATACCTAACTACTTGTGTATCTATAACAATTTAACCGTCGTCAATTTATACTGAGCGGTAGATTGTGTTTATTTGAATGTACATGATCGTATCAGTGTTCTGCAGAGCAACGGAGACCATGGCATAGCCGACATGTGTCGTACCGAGAAGAAGCAGGACGTCCATCCTCGGAGCGTCATGGGCAGCACGTTGTCGAGCACGTCGATGTCTTTACTGAAGCGGTTGAGCACGCGGCCGACGGGCGTGCAGTCGAAGAAGCCGATGGTGGGCGCGCGCAGCACGCCCGCCAGCAGCCCCGCGTGCAGCGCGCGCGCCGCCGCCAGCGTGCCCAGGTACAGCGCCAGCGAGGATACCGACACCGACATCACTGTGTGCAACACTCACGCCTCAACAGGAGCACACTCACACGCTTCCATCCTACATTTATATACCTCCAGATACTGTGTTCTTTACAAAATCGACGTTCAGGATACGTGTTAGTATAGGTGAAAGAATTTAGTGAGTTGCTTATCTAACTTTGAGGTGGCTTTTACACGATTTTACAGCACAAACCGTTATCTTTTAAGTACGGAGATTTTGAATTCATACCGGGGGCGAAGTTTAAAAATTCGTACCGTTTGACTGCGGGATAACACGATTCACTTTCGGGCCCCCGATTACATATCTGGAGGTATGTAACATTTTTGGATTTCTTATACGTCTAGCCTTTAAGGCAACATATGTAGTCTGCCGGTTGGCCTTAAGTAGCAGTTGCAATTACGGCCTGCCGCAACAGTAACTAAAACGTGCGCGAATGGCGAGTGACCACAAACTAGCTTTATGCGTAATCCGTACATCAACAGTCTGGCTGGCTGCGAGGGACCCCTACGGGCGAACGGAGCGGTCGGCTGGTAAATGCATAGTAATGTAAATTAATTTAACATCGATTAGTTGAACGGCAGACCGTTCACCGAATAACCGCCTCATGCATATGGACCTTTATCATTTCCAGCTCATGACAATAATATTTACACAACAGTAAAGACAAAAACAATTAATTTTAATTCGAAAAACATTGAATCTTAGCATTTACAAAAACAAAGTCGAACTCGACAACTCCTTTTCACACATCAAATCTAATTTTTAATCTAAAATCGGATTTTTAATCTATTTAAAATCTGAGGTTATTTAAAATGAAAATCAAAGAATTGGAAATTAAATTTAAGATTTCTATGAATCCATGTTGTTCAAAAGGATTGTGGTGAAAAGTCCTTTGGAAAGTTCTCAAAAATATGACATCATTTCTTTACGTTATTGTGAATAACTTCTTGTGTGGAGTTATATGATAGTTGTCTTTTTTTCAAATATTATATTCAAAGCTATAAGGTCAAAGACTCAATTCTTAAGATAAAATTGTTTTGTGTTTATAGTAATAAACAAAGCATGCAAATATTTTTTCAAACAATGGAGTTGAGGTAATGAAGTACTAAATTAAGTATAAAGTCAAATTAACATGCAGTTAATTGTACGATATTAAAAATATTCATAAGTAACATGCAATTATTGTTTATGGCTATTACTTGTGTCGTATATAATAAATATTGTAAAAGGAATATAAAGAGACGGAAAAATTATCATAAATACTAATACAGTAAAATAATGTATTCATTATTAATATATGCAATTTTAAATTAAAATGTTTTTAGATATGTTGAAATATTAACCATTGCGCGTGCGGCAGAACAGTCGAGCGGGAATTTATTTATAAAAATAACATCACTGGCTTCGCTGTCACTTTCCATTTTACAGTCTGGGGTCAATACTAATACTACTCAACTTTACACGTTGAAGAGCAAGCAGAAACTGTGTCTCGGTAAACAATTTCGTGAACAGTGGACATGCCACGCACTTCATTTATCTTTCTGCTACAAAAGCAAAAGCATCCCGACGTACGTGGCACGTCTGTCCATCGCAAGTAATTAAAGTAAATGTAGCCCAGATTGAGCTATAATATTGACGTAAGATACTATTAAAACTTCTTAGATTTAATCGTCCGAAAGAAATCATAAAAATCAATTAAAGATTCGTTAACTTTGCTTCCATTCATACATCTCTGCGTCCAGCTTGTTCCCCTTCCAATACTAGATCACCTTTCCTGACACCACAAACATAATCTCTCGCACATAATATTTACAATATAGTCATTTTACTTATTTACATTTAGAAAATATATTAAGATAGTATACTCGTGCATAGTATAAACAAATATGCACAAATTAACGTTTATAATGAGTGATATATTTAATAATAATGTCAATTAGCTATAAATAATTGTTAGAATATTTAATGTGTTACTTGATGTAAGCAAAATTCTAGGATAACATTATATACATGTAAGTTATTGTAATAAGTTAGAAAGCTTATTGACCCTTGATCCGCTCTATCATCCCCAATGTTAGTCAAAACAAATATCAAGAGTTTATTAGTAAGGATATTGGATTATAAACAACCTGTATGTTATTTAATGCTGACTTACCTTGTCCGATGCCGAGGCCTCCATACACGCCCAGGTAGAGATCCCGCTTGCTTTTGTCTAAAGTACCATTTTCGGACTGGAATAAATGATTGAATAATGTATAATAAATAACATATCCTAGTGGTAATTATAACTGTCGTGTTAAAGAGTCTGGTGACTTTCTAAGTATGTATGTGAGTCAAAAATCACAAACATTTGTTCCGAATCCAATGTTTTTACACGGCGACAAGCTTAGCCCTTGTCACATATTTGATGTTTTTATTCGCAATTTCTTTATGACAACACCCAAAGATCTCATAAATAGCAAAACAGTGGATTCAAGGCACAAATTAAAAGCTTTGTAATAGTGTGGTATTTCTGAATTAAGACGTTTTTGTTAATTTCTGTTTTTTTTTTAATTGATAAATTTTTCCTATTGAGATGTATAATATTTGCACTATCTCAATGTATAGATAGTCAATTTTAGCTTGGAATTTGTTCTTGGAAATTCTTCTATATTATTTACAGTTTTATAATAAATATTGTTTATTGTAGTTTAGATAATATTTTCATACAATTAGTTCTGTTCGATACATTTATAAGCCCCTTATGTTGTTTTCTGGACCTCGATAATTTTTTTCAGATGTATTCGGACTTCAATTAAATCTAGTTGCAGACCTCCGGGTTAGGGTGTTTATTATAATGGTATACGTACGATGATGGTTTTGTCGTTGGACCACTCCGAGAGCCAGTAGTTGGAGCCGACCTGGAACAGCTGCAGCACGAGGTTCATGAGGATGGTGACGACGGACGCCAGCACGCCCACGCTGGTCAGGTAGTGCTTGTACACTGTCCATTTCACCTGCGCACATTAACACATCGAGTACAGTAATTTGTATGTCTGGGGAGGGAGGAGTTTTGAACCGTTTAGCCTTCTCCCTAATTTATCTACTGAGCAGTGCTTATCCGTAATAATACAATACTTTTTCGCTTGCCAATTAAGATTCTTAATTTCAATGAATCTCTTCGCCAGAAATGTTAAATACCACTGTGACACTAAATCGATGAACGAACAAATTAATAACAGACACACTAAATAGAAATAGTAAACGTACACTGCCCGTTTCTGTTTTCTCAACTTCAATAAGTTTATTCTTCTCCTTGAGCTCGTTGGGAGTGCTTTCTTCTGGCGTTCGTCGCTTCACGCTGCCCGTCCTGTCGCCTGTAATAGAACAACTTATTCATCATCAATACAAAAAGAACAACATACCTTGAAAAGGAACAAGCATTTAAAGTCATATATGAAATTTTATGTAACAGTATGAAAGTAATAAAGATTAATAACTTGTTATGAAATTCGTTATAAATCAATCTATTTATATTAATTTGTTATATTATTAAGTAGTCATTGTAAAGGAATTGTATGTTTTAACCCTTGATATGAAGTTGTCTAGTGAATTTATGTAATGTGTACGTGTGTAATCTGTATCACCAGTTTATTCTATATAATATATTTAAAAAAAAACTTGTCTAAAAAGGAATGAATTACATATTATAAACCAAAAACCCTTGTCGCATCTAAATTTAAAATTAAATGAACGAACTTTCTTATAGTTTTCGCCGATAGATTGAGTGACGCGTGGGGAATGGTGGCATAATTCATTGAAGTTTTGTGTAAGTTGGCTAAAATATAACAGTGACCGTTGAAGAAGATATTATTATTTGTATATTCACAATGGCCCCTCACTGCGGGCAACATTAGACGGCTTAAAGTCACTCAAAGGGCAATAGAAAGGGCAATGCTCGGAGTTTCTCTGCGGGATCGCATCAGGAATGATGTGATACGTAGTAGAACCTGAATAACCGACATTGCCCGAAGAATTGCAGACCTAAAGTGGCAATGGGCCGGACACATTGCTCGCAGAACGGATGGCCGATGGGGCCGAAAGGTTTTAGAATGGCGGCCACGCACAGGTCGACGCAGCGTGGGCAGGCCTCCCACCAGATGGACCGACGATCTGGTCAAGGTTGCGGGAGTGCACTGGATGAGGGTTGCGGAGGACCGATCTTTGTGGCGATCAATGGGGGAGGCCTACGTCCAGCAGTGGACGAACATAGGCTTAGATGATGATGATGATGATATTCACAATATTAGCTATAAGCTTATCTCTTTCATTGATTGTGATTCTTGTGACTGTGTCAAATGTACCGCCCTATCACAGGTGTACATAACAGAACAGACTTTGGTAAATTATGTAATCATATACTAGTTGTGTTCACTGTTGTTCAAACATATAATAAAATACAAAAGAAGACGCAAATGTACACGCTAAAGATAGATAGCCAGATAAATAATTCGGGTCCGAAACGTGAAATCACACTTTAGCCCAAAAAGACCCCATATGGAGTCTTTTTCGAGGTAAATTCTTTATAGTTGTCGGCAGTATTACTAAATTTACATATAAAGAAAATCGCATATAACCTCTTTTCTTATGTTTTAAATGTTTTTAATAGGGTTGAATAGATTGTCAATCCTGCAATTTTAAAACATATGTAGAGGAATTAACATTTTTATATTGAATTATTAATATTTTGTATTTAAATAAATAGATAAACAATTCGAAATAAGGGCATTTAATGTTGTTTACGGCCCGGTACGTATGTAAATAGTTAAATACTCCGAGTGCCTTTTGATATTTTTGTTTTGATTTTTCGCTGTTTCATAAACACCATATTTTTTTTAAACTAATAAATGTTATTTTAAAAACTTGATAGAGTTCTTTTGAATAAATTTTTACTTTTGTACAAATTTGAGGTAACACTGTTAAAATGGTATATATTCGCATCACGCACACTAATGCAAAACATTGCCACTTCGAAAATCAGCTTCACTACGAAACACTCCATCTGGAGGTTTATAAGTCTATGGTACAAGCTTATATTACCTACGCTAGAAAAACAAATGGCGGGCCTGTAGAAAAGCATCAAGAGTGCACGTACCGGCAGCCGGCTGATCTGATTCAGACGCACTCTCTGACAGGGAGCGCGCGCGCTGCAGCTTATTCTGGAACTCGGAACCCAACTTGCTCTCCAGCTCTTGTTTGATCTCGTCCAGTTCTAAAATATTTCAAATCAAAAGGTTAAAGCACGAAAGTTTCCTTATTTCGATAATCGAAATCACGAACACAACATCCACGGAATGTTTGTACCAATTGTGTGTTAGAACATAAATATCGCGTATTCAACGCAGGAAACAGTAAAAAGGTCACTATAATGTAACAATTAACGTTGTTTACCTTCGGGCGAGGTCCTCTCGGCATCGCTGAGATGGTGCAGCAGGAAGTCGGCGAAGGCGCCCTTCTTCTCCAGCAGCTGCTGGTAGGTGCCCGCCTCGGAGATCTGGCCGTCGCGCAGCACCAGCACCAGGTCCGTCTGCGCGAGGTATGTCACGTTGTGCGTCACCCACACGCGCGTCTTGTCCCTCAGTAACCCACTGGGCCCTATCACCTGGACAGAAAATGTCGATTGAAATTGTCTAAATCGTTATAATTTTCAGTTCAGCTAAAAAAATGTCTTAAATATTTAATAGTTAACCTACCGCAATATACCTTTTTAAACAAGAAGGTGGCAAACGAGCGGTCACCTAAGTGCTCACTACCTATAGACAACTGCAACAAGCATTTGCGAGTTGCAAATACGTTGCCTACCTTTATAGATGGAAAAATCTAGAATTTCCTTCCTCCATCCATTCCCTTCCCCGTCAAATCCTCTTTCCCGTCCCACCCTTTCCTTACTAGAAAAGAGTGGGAGGGGGAAGATGACTAAAATTAGACCTCCACTTTACTCTTCGGACGAAATGGAGAGTACTTCTACTTCACGCCTATCTTCTGTGAAGTCGTGGTATTTCATCGGTCAATCGGGCCATTCGTGCAACAGATGTTGTTGTTGCGGACCCTACCACTGTTAATGGAATATACTACATACACCTGGAATTTGTAAATAGTTGTAATAATAACGCAAACATATTTGTTATAAATAGTCTACTGTTAGGTTAAGACGCGGATGTAAATCTAACATGATTTTCATTTAACATTTCTAAATGATTTTTAGAGATGTGCCAGGATCGTGTGAAATTAAAATCTCCAATCCATCTGGGTTACGGAAGTGAGTGTTATGTTATTTTTAAATCTATTAAAAGGTGCCTAATTATACAATGTAATAATAAAATAAATAATTATATAAAAATATATGAAAAAGAAAAATTTGTCGTTTTTTACTTGTGCTAAATAAAATAGATTTTGAAGATTCCTTTACTATATATTAAAAAGATAATAGTCTCTGTAACATGCAATATTGAAACGAATCCGGAAGACATCGACATCAACTAGTTGTTCATACAAACGAAAACTCGTGTATTCTTCAATAATTATCTTAAAACATAATTACGTGTTGTAACATATACAAACGGTATAATAAAAATGCATAACGACCGCAATTTGTCCTTGACTTAGTTTTTTTTTGTTAAGTAAAAATTGCGATATCATTAGAATATGAATTTATCAGCAAATATATATGTATAAAATTTGCACAGTATATCTGTTTAATAAACTAATTTTGCGTTTAAATTAAGACTTGATTTTGACCTTTTCCGGCTTTATTTGGTACAATTCTACATAATCAACCAACCGTATCCCGGAGTCACCAACATTTTCATTGGTGTAGCGAGTGAACTAGTGCTTGCGTATAATCTATGTCCTTTATAGGTAGGAAGGAACGCAACTCAAAGTTTTCTTAGAATCTGTAGCTGGAGAGTATGTTTTAAATATTGCTTTTACCAAAAATACTAAAGTAACTTTTTTCCATCCATCACGCGTCAAATGTTATAAAACGACAACTCTGATGTAATCCAATTATTAATTCATAGCTCTTTGCTTTTATGGCTCAAAAGGTTACACTACAAAATACGGCACTGCAACAGAATTTAAAATATGTTAAAAAATTGTTACAGAATAATAAAATAAAAGCAAAGACTGTGGGACCCGTTTGCATATATCGTACGAGTAACGTTTGCCTGTTCATCAATAAAAAACTAGTTTGACCGGGCGAGCCTAGTTCGTACCGACGTCGAGCACTCACTCGACTCGTTCATGTATCGATAGATTCGCGCCACGAATGTAAAAACTAAATTCGAATCTAACAATCATCACAAGATTTCATCTGCCTCAACTAACCAAATTTAGTAAAATGTATTAATCACACAAATTATATTCTAGCAATTTTCAAGGCCCTTAAAAATTTATCCGTTATTAAGCCATCGAGGAAAATTTTTAATCGAACGAATGGAAGTAGGCGTCCCCCGAGGGTCGCCCGCCACAAATCGCCTCCTCGTCATCGTGTGGATCTCCGCTATTTTTGAATACCTCACAACAGCACAAACTATAGCATACCTCAATACTAACGATCTACCTAAATACTAATATATTACACGGTAATATGAGCCCACGAGCGTGTTGGATCCCAAGTTCAACGCCCTTCAAGGAGCTAATTTTTAACGCATTTGTCTCAATAGCATGATATTGTTTAAAAAAAATCTCCTTTTCTACATTTTACAGTATGATAATAGTTTATCACATGCGGGATATTTTTATTGTATCTAAACACGCCCTACTCAATCTTAAGAGACAATCCAAGGTTAATTTGACTTGTCATTGCCATAGGTAAAGATAGTCTTCATTTTCTATGTCATTGAATTATCGATCTTACCATGTAAGACTCAAGGTGGATTAAAAAAATACTATTTATATAACATTAGAGCAAAATAAGATTTAAATTTTATGTTAGAACTGAAAGGTCGTCGACATTAAAATAAAAATAAAAAACACAAAATATCTCACGGCTCATTCAGAACTCGTTTTATAGTGTGCAGGGCTTACAAAAGTATCTTCTATATTTTAATTGCGCTTTAACGTGTAGATATTATCAATTTGGATCATGAAATTTGCTTGTGATTGATTTTATTACTGTCTATTAAACATTTCTTAATCCCATCGTGTCGTACAGATTTTACTTATTACACCATTAAAGAAGCAATAGTTAATTTAGAAAAAACTGTTAAACATGACTGTACCCTATGACAGCCCGGAAAATAATAAATTAAGGAACGAATCGTTTTATATTTCACTATTTGAAATCGGCCAAATCGTTTAGGTTACAGGTCACAGTGGAACGGACATACAGACACATCCGCGAAAGACATTATACTTATGTCAGTCGGTGAAATAGCAAAATTGAGGGCCTGTGTTTCTGTAATATGACTTACCTTGTCGAAGATATGTTTGCCGACATGCGAGTCGACAGCGCTGAGAGGGTCGTCGAGGAAGTAATTATCAGCATCATGGTACACTGCTCTGGCGAGCGATACCCGCTGCTTCTGACCTCCTGATAAGTTGATTCCTGGACACCAAACAAAATTATAAACTCTTTTATATATACCTTAAATATTTGATCAGTTATTTTTATACAGTTTATGTTACTGTTCCGGTTATCACCGTTTTAAGACTATCGAAATAAAAAAATAAATCTAACCGCGCACTAGCCAGCCAGGCTGCGGCAGTCAGTCGAATATATGATGTATGGAACTCAGGTACTAGGTACTGATTTCGAGATTAGCGATGTAGCAATTTAAAGCTATCGCAATTTTTAAACTTTCAGCTAAATGTTTAAATAATTTTATAACTTTTTTTTTTAAGCAATGCAACCTTATGCTAGGAGACGTTTTAAGGACAATGGTCGAATAAATAGATTTGAACCCACGATGTACTCCCCCCGATATCCTTGTATTTCGCATTTACTCCATAGATAACTGGGCCGTTGGTTAAGACCAGGCATTCACTTGGGGTTTTTCGCCGCGTGAATTTTATTAACTAATTTAATTATTTTTTGTTCATTATTTCAGAAAAAGATTTTTTTAATCGGGGGAAAATCTAGAGAAAATCGGAGGAAAGGAGATAAATATTATTGTATGCACTGTCCATAATTACTTATATTAGGATCTTTAATAGATTAACACTATTATAGTGGGGAATGTCTATACTTTATTCTCTTTCCATTGTTTAAACATGCCGAATGGAAATCTGGTAAGGGCGATCTTCTAATGGGTACTTTAGCAATAAATATAGATCACAACTTACCCTTTTCTCCGATCTCTGTCTGATCGCCGCCGGGCAGGACGTCGAAGTCAGGTTTGAGCGCGCACACGCCGATCACGTTGCTGTACTTAGCCTTTTCCAATGGCTTGCCGAAGAGTATGTTGTCTTGTAGAGTCGCGTTCTGGATCCACGCCTGCTGCGGTACGTACGCTATGCTACCTATACGATAAGAAATGCGACCAAAGGTTTTAATACATATACACATCCTTGATGTTAGTTGTTTATTATAATATTCGTAGGTATTGTCTGTGTATATTTGGAACATATTATTTAGGAAGTAGACGAAAGTGCGGTTAAGGCCTGATGGATTTTTTTAGGTACTTTTCTTACTCAGTATGGTTTCAGAATATAAAAGTCATGACGAAATAATTACATTAGACTCGCGCTGGTGACTGAAGGTAGGCAGAGATTACAGATTTCCATTTGGCACGACATACATCTATGCTCGACTCCTCTCCTTATATTGCTTTTCTTAAGGATGTCACCAATTTGATCGATATAAGTCTTTCTGGGACGTCCCTTACCAACACTAACAATCACATTTGCAACATAGAATTGTCTAGAATTGTCTTTCAGTAGATTCAGAACGATGAAAAACATTTAACAAAAATTGTACATATTTTTTTAAAATAAATTATTTATTTGTTTTTATTTATTTAGTGTTATCTTACCGAGCGTGTTCACTCTACCGGAGATCTTGTCCATCTCGCCTAGCAGGGCTGCAAGCAGCGAGCTCTTGCCCGAGCCCACGGCGCCCACCACGGCCACCAGCGAGCCGCGCGGGATGCGTAGGCTGATGTTGCGGAGAACTGGTTGCTCTTCGCCCCACGAGAAGTGCCCATTCTCGATCACAAGCGGGTCCGCTGTCGTACAATTTTAATCACTTTTTTCACATTTTTTTTTAACTAACCTTAACCTTCTACTCTTTTCCTACATTAAACGACATGAATGATGAAACACGCATAATCCGCCACTATCAGACAGTGCATGTATGAGACATTATTTTCAATACAAAATCGAAATAAAAGTTTTATCATGTTGTTGTGTTGACAATAGTGCCGTCGATTGGTGGGTCAGCTACTTGGTCGAATGTGGAGCGAGAAAATATTAAAGAAATTTAATTTAATGAAACAAAAGATGTAAAATAAAAATCTATAGTGCGTATGCGCAGTAAACATAAGGAAGGTCATTACTTGGAACTACGCCACATCCTTCACGTTTTTAAAACTAATCGGTCAGGCAGACTTAGCATTCGTCATCCAATTCCTTTCCTGCAAGCATGTTTTTTGGCATTCATAAATCGTTAAAGCCATATGCCATCAGATCGTAAGCAAAATTACTAATTATCGTTTTTGTTCTGCAACTAAATGATAATACTTGGAACATTTGTTTCTCGGCTAACGAATAAGGGCGTACGTTGTGGCGGTAGTCGGGGACGGTACCTACCGTTGAATCAGACACAACATTTCCGGATCTGATATCAGTCGCCATCGCATAACAAAACTCACACACAATGCCTCTTTATTTGATACAATAAATAGCTAAGTTGCGGGGACTTAAACCAAATAAAATACAGCAGCTTATATGTGATTTGCACCACTTAAACCTTTTATTACAGATACGGTAGTCAGAACTAAACAAGTCCAATCCGTATTTGATCAAATCTATTATATTTAAAATGTTCCCACAGTGAAAAAGGAAAGAAAATTGCAACATTTTATACAGGTTTGTGTTTATAATCATTTTTTCAATACCCGTATACTTATCAAAACTTAACTACAAAACATTATGCAAGAATACTTATAGTTCGTCATAATTACATATACATATGGATGGAAGGAAAACAAATGTCAAGTCCAACAAGAGTTAATATTACAAGCTGTGAAAATCGTTAAGTCAATGATAAATCACTTTAGTCATTACTAAGGTGTTAAGCTTATCATCTTATTAACTTTAATACTTTATTGTTTTCGCACTAAAATAGAAGAAAGAAAACCGATGAATTGGCAAACACTATGTGCCGATTAATTAGTAAATAACACCTCAGTAATCATTGTGACAATCAGGATGACGTTTTGTTTTCACTTACGTTCACGTGGCGGAAACACAATTATGTTAAATCAATGATGAAAATGCGCATGAAAATTATCAATGATGACTGACCGGTTGGCGCAGTGGTAAGATTCTTGCCTTTCACGCCACAGATCGTGGGTTCGATTCCCACGCTGGACAAACATTTGTGTGTATGCACATGTCTGTTTGTCTTGTGTCTGGATGTAAATACCACCGGAGGACGGGCAGCAGCGTCCTTTTCTCAGTACGGTGGAACATACTGCGGTCGCCAACCCGCCTGCCAAGCGTGGCGATTATGGCACATTTCACCCCAATGATGCGATAAATGGGGGAGGCCTTTGTCCAACAGTGGACGATCATAGGCTGAGGTGGTGGTGTGGAATGATGAAATTCAATGAATGAACACAACTTATAAACATCAATAGATTATAAATCTAATATTAGCATATGCACGCGGTTTCACTAGCGTTTTTCTCAACAAAGTTAAATTCGCGATAAAAGAGAAGCACCTGTTCCGCTCATGTCTTATCTGCCCCTTGTTAATACGGCGAGCGACGAAGGTATATTATTCCCGTTAGATTATTTAACGATGTAAACTATCTTCTGTACAAAAATGCCGCTGTGACGTCATCGGAATTAGATATCAAGTAATTGTGCACGAGTGCTTCTCCGTAAAAAAGTTGGAGACGTATATAAATTTCTGTATCGGTAGCTAGTTGAATTCAAAACATAGAACAAATCGATTTAAAAAAAATCGTACAAATGTCTAGTCTTTAAGGCGGAAGACGTGTCGTATTTGCGAACGTACACGTGCACCCTAAATAAGTTTAATGAGAGTTTATTGCCGCGGGGAACAACGACTCGTGCTATTGTTTATGAGGGCAACAAGTAGATACATAATATGTGACCCTACGTACTCGTACAACTCAATTTTACCTTAACAAGACTCACTAATTTTACACTTTGAATTTATATTTTCTGACTTCTTTTTTAAGTAGCTCAAACGCCTGTGCTAGGATATGGGAAGCTACGATAGTCGAATGGTGAACAGGATTCGAACCCACGATCTCAGAATCGGTAGTCCGTACCCAAAACTATTAGGCTGTCGGCGATTTTGTTAACATTCATAACCGACATATTATTAGTATTAAAACAATACAAGTTAAAACATTAATATAACATCATTGACAAAATTTTCATGAACCACTGTTATACTATGTTTCAGTCGCTCTTTGATTTTGGAATTGAATTGAAACATTAATTGAAAATGGTACTTACGTTCGCTCTTATCATGTTCTACAGAGTTGACGTCGAGTTCGTCACAGTTCATGAACTTGTTCAATCTTTTAATGCCGACAGACGTCTAAAATATTAAAAAAAAAAGTTTAATAGCAAACGAATTAAATGATTTTATTGTTTGGAAAATTATGTACAGAAATAGGAAAATGTGGTTACTAATGAACTTATTGCAATCAAAAATGGTCATAATTTTTTTTTTTTATGAAGTCTAACGTGTAACCATTACGCTTTCTTAAACTGTACATAAAATATTTTTATACTAACATGCTATTAATAATTAAAAGAACCTTCACCGACTATACTAAATTTTTAATTTACTAAATACAAAGAAATGAATGTGGATCTTATACCAAAAATGTTAAAATTTGAGCTGAAACTATATTCTTAGTTCTATTATTTTAAATTTAATATTTAGAGTTGGGTAGAGTAGTTATATTCTTCACAATTTAAAAGACTCGTTTTAATAGAAAAGCAAAATAATTTTAATTACAATATAGTAATATGTAAAAGTTTGAATTTGTAAATATAGTGAAAACTAATAATCGCGAAATCTTGTTTTCGATTCGTCGGGTCACATCCTTAATTATGTCACATTGACAGCTAATGAGCATCAAAATGAGTCTGTTATATTGTGGCGACACTATTGTCTATGGTAAACTTACTTGTACAACATTCGAGATAACGTTAGGCAGCATGGATAGCGGAAAACGCAGGATGTTGAAAAGAGACAACGCTACGAAAGCCCTCTCAGAATCCAGTACTTCCGTTTCGTTTACCAGTACAAAGCACCCGAATGACATCAGCGACACCTAGGAGACCATTCCAGAAAAATATGAAAAGTTTAGAGTGTTGTTAGTAGAATATGTTTTCGCTACTCGGAACTGCAACTGAACATAAAGTTGTTTCATAATATATACACAATTAGGATATAACGTCTGATTATGAAATCTTTTCACAAGTGTCAGATTACAAATTGTTATCAATAAACTCGACGTTTGAGTGTACTACAAACATTCGTTTGTCGGAGCTAAGCTGATCTTTATAAGACAGCTAAAATAAACTAACGCCTACGTTGCAAAATCTTGGTTAACAGTTTACAACGAATTTAACGACGAATGTCATAAAAAATACACTCGCTTACAATAAAAAATTAAATATTTCAATATTAGGTTTCATATAGGATATAATTATAATCAATAATTATTTTTCCTATGCTAAAACATCGTATGTTATCAAATATATGATATTTTTTTTATTAAATCTTAACATAAACATTGAATTATTAAAGTTAAGTATAATTAATATTGATTATTTCCAAATCTTAAACAATCCTATGTCGTCAATGGAAGGTAATTAAATCGTATAATGATAACAAAACCTTTGTACGTTGCTTTCATGATTTAAGAAAAAAAAAATCATGGTTGACAATAAAAGGAGTGTCTATCAATTTCCTGTCAAGTTACAAATTATTACGCAAAATTTCGCTTTGTTAAATCTATGTTGCAGTTTCAAATCAACGAAAACCGAACGAATCGATAAACCGGTAAATATTGCGCGCGAGCCTCCAACCGTACACCAAGGTACCATGAATATAAATTTAAGTATGATGCAGATTAAATATAAAAAAAAAACCACCAATGAAGGTTCGGGTGCATGTTAGTTATGCGAGTACCATAGATAACCTAGAGACGTGCTAAGAGCCGAGCACTACCTCGATCGCTGACACCACGATGAGAGGCAGCAGACCTAACGGCAAATGCATTACGTAAAACAGGGACATCGACACAAATATTGTATCCGGTGCCAGGATATTGTTCTCGGGGTCTGATATCACATACGTGAAAAAAGTAAGGAAGGTCACCTTGAACAGAAAATAAAATCGCACTATGATTCGTGACAGTCAAAATGCTTAAAATAAATATTCAAAGTTCCGTTGCGACTTCACATTAGTTGCGTAATAGTTATAAATAATGACGTAATTTTCGCTGAAAAATATAGCTTGATAACATAGAAATAAATCCCTTATCTATTCATATCTATATTTAAGCACGAAGTAGCTGTTTTTACTTGTCCAAACAAACATAAAGTTTAATGTTGATTTTATTTAGCCACTCCATGCTTAAACAAGTAGTAAAAATAATTATAACTGTTTAATGAATGATGATATTGCTACACATATAATCATATACATAGTACGAACGACACTAAGAGAGGTAAGCAACGATCATGGATTCCTACTTTGCACAATCCATGCACAACTCTTTCGTTTTTCACAACCATGCGTCTAAACATAATTATCAGTTTTAAGATGTATCGAGGTACAGTAACAGAGATAAAAATTGAAGTCATTGGGACTCTTCAGCGGAAAGCATTTTAATCAAAGTTGATGGGTGGTGAACCCACACCCATATTTTTCCATCATACATGAATTTACGTAAGTTCGTCCAAACTTTAACATATATTATAACATATGTATATATTATATAACATATCAGTTATTCTGATTTCATACATATTAATAGTTATTGTTACAAGGAAAATATTTTCCATCTATTATTTAGGTTGATTATAGTATTTAAGTGTTGACGTCATGCACTACGCTATGTCAACAGACGCTTGTATTTTTAACACAATTGAATGCGGAAGAAAATTTTATTCACAATATGTTAAGGGACATGATTACACTTCGGTCCGTTTAGATTTTTTTTTTTCATATTTTATAACTTTTATTAATATATTCTAATGGATCATTGCATGGATAACTTAAGGTTTGTTGCTTGTAAAATTCAGTTCAGCTGCGTCAGTTATGGAATAGCACATATAAGCCTTATCGATATAGTGAAAGCTATGGATTTTGAGAGTTTTTATTACATGACTATCCGTTTTAAGAATGTGTAAGCTAATAAACTTCATTAAATATAATGTCTTGTCTGTGGCAACGACGTCGTTATACTCAAAATGCTGAAATAAAAGACAAAAAATTATCACGGATTAATTGTTAGATTTAAATACAATGAATACGTATTATATAGAGGGTACTTGTAGATGATAAGGCTAGCGATATTCGATTGCTTTAACTAGTCACTAGTCAGTCAAATGCGTTGGCCGACCTTGGTCCACTTTGACTCTCGCCACAAAAGGTAATTGCGATTGCCGAAAATTTTTAATACATCTCGTCGTTGCGTCATAAAAATATTGTACAATTGTCTTTTTTGTGTTACATTCAGACTTTAAAGTTATTTAAAAATATTTTCCTCTCTACTATAGTTTATACAAGAATACAGGATTTTATTATAACGTTACGTTGATTACAATACGATGTCTCTGAACGAGATTATGATTCAAAACTTTTCCAAAATGACAGAATTCATTGCGATTTGCTTTGCAATACTTTTGTGAAAGTGACAAAAAAATATGAATTACACTAAAGATTGATTATTCTCAAGATATCAAACAGAATAACGGCAATTCAGGGTACAAAAATATATCGTACTCATACCGGTATATTTCAAGGTTTTCAGAGCCCTTTTGCGTGCACAGCTATTTTTATCTTCTAGGTTAATCATCTAAGCTCATGGCCGCCTTTAAATAAGTTCTTATCACAGCTGACTAAAAACAGTCTTCATAACAGAGATCTGTTATTATGTCCGAAGAATAACAAAGGTTTAATAATTATCGGTAATTATATGCCCAGTTAACTACTGATTCCACGATATGAGCCTGCTATTTTACAATCGTGTATAAGACAGCTTCTTTCGTGCTTCATGTAGGTTTAGCACCGCTTTACGCGTTAGAAGAGTATTTTATATTTAGATAGATAACTGTATTTATGCAAGACCGAAGGCATAGCGATAATATTGAGTCTCCCCATTGGAGAATAAAAGGGTTAGGCACGTTTGTCTCAAAATTATTTGTTTGTCACATTGAAACAGATCTTTTCTAGATTGGCGTTGCTTGTAGATTTTGTGAATATTTTTTGCAATGAACTCATATTTTTTATCTTTCAGCAAGCTATACTAATGTTATAGTAACATTCGACTCCCCATCCTAAAGTCACACCACCTGCATGTAGCCAAAGAAAACCTAGAGGAAGCAGAGATGAATCCAATAGTCAATTTTCCTTCCTGCAAAAAAGAACGGCCACCGGTATTTCGAAAGTGTACGTAATCACTTCGACATTGATTACTTGCGATTAAAACATTGTTGACTGAAAGTATTTCAACAAGAACGCAAAAGATGTTCAAAAACAATAATCCAGTAGTGAAGGTACGGCCAAGTGATTTATATGATTTCGTATTATGGTTAATTTTAATTTTTATATTTAATTAATTTACATTTCTCGCACAAACACGCATGATCAATCATTATATTATTAACAAATACATGTCAAAACAAAATTAAATCAATAATGATGTATCAGAATTATCAATATTGTATCAATACAATATAACTAATCAATATAGACAGATATTACAACATAATTTTGTAGAAGTAAATACACAGATAAAATATTATCGTGGTATATAAACAGCACGATACTGACTAAAAAGAAATTGCATGCGACAAAATAAGATTTTGTACTCACCAGAAATGGCGCACACGACCATATGAAGGATGTTGCTGAATTTAGATATGCGGTTTGTTTCAGAACAATCATTTCTTTGTTTCTTATTTTAAGTATCTGGTCCTCGAAACTCGGTTCCCATGCGTACATTTTGAGAACCTTAGCATAACAATGACATAATTATTTCAATAAATAATGCAATTAAGTAGGTAGGCAATTAATGACAATTGTTACAATGAACAATGACTTATGTGGTTCTTTTTATATTCAAGAAACAATATCAAAAAAAAATGTTACAGCTAGTTTATTTACATTGCCAGCTTACTGATTAATATATGAAAATTAAACAACAACTTAAAAAAATTCAGTGAATTGAAATGAAATCGTTTTTAGCTGTTATCTAAAACCACTTCAAAGAAAAGTATTCGGAAAGAGAAGTGTGTAACAGCGACGTATTGTGGACATCGGTGAATTGCAAGTGCTAGAATTTGTGCAGATGTTTATTCACATCCTTCCAATCATTTAATAAGTGTAATATGAAGGAAATTTAATCTTCTGCCTTTTGGGAGACACTCGCCTCGCATACAGTTATTCACAAGATGTCACTCAAAAGAGTCAGAAAGAAAATATACTTCTATACGCAAGGAAACGGACATCAAATATAGAATAGCTAGATCTAGACAGGTTGAAAAATTGAGATGTTTTATAAAATATCTTAGAGACATTACAGACTTATATTATCATTGCACTATCGAAGCTGTGTCTGGTAGTTTTTGCTAATGAAAATTTTAAAATTATTTGGGATCCATATAACGCAAATTCTTTTCTAAAAGAAATCAGTACAATGATACGACAATTTCATGTTTTATTTTAGCAGCTAGTAACAAGGAGATGATTTTTTCAGTCAAAGTCCATATTTACAGAAAAAGACTTGCCTTCGTAAGCATGAATCAACATTTTTTTTGAAGATATAACTTATTTAAAAAAAATTCCAGTGCATGATGAAACGACTCGAAGTATGATATCAATAACACGGAAAAAAATATCACAAATGATAGCGAGGAGACCTTCGAAGATTAGAGAGAAAACATTCTTATCTAATCAAATCATTAAATCTGATTTGTATTTATTTAAATGTTATTTCAGTGGAAGCCCACCTTAATTCCATTGAGTACTTCGTTCATCAGCTTAACTCTTTCGTCTTTGTATTTCATTTGTCTTATTTGTAGAGTTTTAACTCTGTTAGCGATGAGACCGTTGACAGGAATAAGTACGATCATCACAGCCAGCCCCGCGAGTACGGAGGGACCTAAAATACCCCACAAGAAGTACAGAGCTAAGGCTATCTGTAGAGGTGCGGACCATATCATATTTAAGTACGCCGTTAACTCTAAAAACCTGGAAAGCAATATCTATCATCAAATTTTTATCGTGTTGAACGATGAATCAGTAATGTTTAATGTGCTAGTTTTTATTTTTTATTTTAAGTCAATTAAGAAATAATTGCATATAAAGATTGACAGACCGGTTGGCGCGATTGATAAGATGCTTGCCTTTGACGCCGCAGGTCGTGGGTTGGATGGACCCAGGACAAACATTTGAGCGCATGAATAATAGGTAATATGTAATACCTATATCAGTAGTTATCTGATTTCCATAGTACTAAGTCTGCTTGATTTGAGATCAGTTAGCCATGTGTGTGAATAGTCCCAGAATATTATTATTATTCTATTATTATTTAACGAAGTTCTGTGCTTTAAACTCTTAAGTATTATGCTGCATAATATGTTATTCATTAACAAAAATTACACAAAAATGTTTTAGTTGTTATAAATTCATTTGCTTTGGAATGTAAGTATAATACGTAGGTACGTAAAATATGTAATTTATGTACAAAAATTATCTATATATAAATATAAATCTTTATATGTACATATAATATATATATATATATATA
>DWLR01000227.1:0-30778 GCA_018246295.1 Papilio alexanor hazarajatica
ATATATATATATATATAAATATCCTCTTTCGGTTATATTTATGACGACATTTCATCCGTTCTCAAAACTTGCAAATTAATGAATTGCAAAGGAGTTTGTAATTAGTCCAGTTGACAGAAGCTTAATAACCTTTTATCTCAGTTGAAAGCTTTCATGAAATGAGCTTTGCCGTAACTACTGTTATGACAGGAAAAATTACTTATTACCTCAGCTTTGGGATTAAAGTAGTCACAGCGTAACTGGCTTGAACAGTTTGCATGGAGAAATATTATTTAAGCACTCGGACCATTTCAGCTGCATTACTTTTGACTATTTTAGAAAATAATATTAATGGTCATCATTATTAGAGTATATTTTTTTTTTATAAAAAGTACTGTTGTGCTCCAATCAAATCGTATTACCAATGTCTAAAACATAATTATTGAGTTTCGCGCCGATACTTCGATCGTGTTAAAAGGTTGGGGATAGAAAAAGAGACGGAGAAAATATGTAACATGAGAGTAAAGTGACAGCGTTGCTAGGAGACACGCTAGGCCAATTCATACTAATGTTTACTCGAAACTTACGCTTGGATGTATGTAAAGTGGTAACAGTTTTTTTTAACTTTGCCAAAATAATTGTTGTTATATCTGTTTATTTTACCTTAACTTTAGCTTATTCGCTGAAATGCTTTCTCTATCATTATCCAAGTATTCTTAAAAGTTCGTTTTTAATAACTATGTTGAAATTTGATACAGTATTTGGTGAGTGCAACCAAACAGGACAAAATATATGACGGTATTGTTTTCGTGGTTATTGCGATTCTGTTGCCGAGACACGTTCGGAATAAATTAAAGTACAATTTGGCGCCTTTAATATGGAGTGTTGTTAGCGTTATTGGCGTAACGCAGCGCATGGTGGCGGCGATATGAGCAGCATTCGAATGAGTACACAAAGGCGGTCAGTTGTGCTGCGCCGGCCATCAGTAATGCAGCCAGGCGCATGATTGCCCTACCGGAACACTCCAGGGACTCCCCGCTCTGCGTTTTGTTACGCAACTTTCATGAAAATCTAAATTTTCATATTTCAATTCCCATGCCCTCAACCCCTAGTTCAAAATTTCCGTATATGTACATGTATAAAAACGCCAAAGACTTTTTCTTTTGATTTTTTATTCCTATTCAATACGAATCCTAATGTTTTTGGATCTAATAAAATGTAAGGGTTTTTAATTTACTATCGATTTTGTTATTATTAATATTTTAGATTTGAATTATTTTAGTATTTCAACTCGCGTCGAAGCCGCTCAACAAAATATTATTATTAATACATATTATGTACATGTGGTAATAAAAATACAACACAATAGGTTCGTTGTTTGTAGTCCCTCATTCCTAATTTGGGACGAACAGCAATCCACAGACGCAACAATGTATCCATTACACTCAAGGCGTATTTTGAAGAGTGCCCTTCCATATATGAGCATACAACAAAATGTCCTCGTTTTATATTATCTCCATGTGTCTAACAATGGCCGACATAGATATTCGCTTATTATTTTTTTCGTATATCTCCACTTGTGTAGATACATTTTCTTATTTTACGTATATGTGTACTTAAAATCATTAAAACAAAATAATGATTTGTGAATTCTAAATTAATTATAAACTTTCGTGTTTCTGTGTCTAATTTGTCTAGCATTTAATTTTTTCTCCTTTTTATGTAATTTTTAATTTAAATTATTATCTGTTTATTGTTGAATGTCTAATGTTTTCCATTAGAATAGTCATTTAATATTTCTTTATCTCTAAAATATCCAGCAAAGTTTGTATTTTTGTATGATAAATATCACTTTGTTTTTCTCGCGACGGTCTATTTTTATGTAGTTATTTATTTCAGGTGTCCTCGTTTAATATCCCTTATTGGTTGCCTGGAATTTTAAATTTTTCCTGACTTATTTCCTAATTATAGTTTGCATGATTAACAACGTCTGATAATATTTTGCATTTTGATATCAGTTTTTAGCACACAGTTTCTGAGTAGGCAAAATATTTGCTGTTATTGAAGATTTCTTGTCATTCCTTCGTAGTTTAGAAAATGTGGAGAGATATATCTTCTTTTAAAACTTGCACGCTTAGCAGCGCGCCTTGCCAATTTCATCCCTCTACGACGTTCACTAGGACGTAGTAAACAACAGTTTACAGAAAATGGAATATTTATTTCGTAAGAACTTCTCTAAAAGTTAATTTTATTCAAAAATGGAATTGTATATTAGATTAAACTAACCAGATAAAGTCACGGCGCTCGGTAATTTCTTTAGCAGACAAAATTTCAAAACAAGTTTTGCGCAATTATTTTTTGTAACTTTGTATAATCACAGATTTATTCTACTAAATGTTATTTCATTCTGTTAAGTTGCTGTAAACTTGTTCGTTGACATCGTAATGGTATACAGTGTTACTCATTCATAATAATTATACTTATACGATGCAAGAAATTACCTTCATGGAATACCAAAAATTAGAAACTCATTGGTACGAATTAGGTGGCAATATTGACATAGTTATATAGTTCCATCTAAATTGTACCTGGCCTTCCTGTTCTCGATCCAACTACTTCCAGATTTATTTATAACGTTTTACGTTAATTCAAACACTATGATTGTACTAAAAATGATCTTAGATTAAAAGTGGACAGACTGATAAGAATAATAGTAAGGCATAAACTGAAATTGAATTTTATTGCTTGGCCGGCTCTTGTGACGTCGCCTGTCTCGATTTCTAGATGGGTGCTAGCGATAAATTGGGTCCCCTTTTATGCCCATTGACGTCGCCAACTCGTAAACAGTTGACAGCGGCGGCGAAAGCTGGCTCGGCCGCACTCGTAAATGAAATGCTCTACTGCACCGACGTAATATTTATTGTAAAGAGTGTACAATACACATTATTTTTCACTGAAACAAATGAAATTTAATGTTTGAAATCTGATGTTATTTCCTTAAAAAATACAAATCTCTCAGTCTTTACAACTCTCACACGTAGAAATAGATAATATTTAAAAATATAAACAATTTAGATGTATAACAGAAATTTTACATAAAACGGTAATATTAGAAATTAACAAAAGATTATTTCTAGTTTTCTATATCCTTCCGTAACGCCCGATCGATGTTAAAATTAGATCATAAATATGTGACATTCTACTGATTTTTTGATTAACGAGGAAAATAATGAGTTACTCGATTGACCTGGAATGTGCAGTATCGTACATGTCGCGAAGATGTTCAATACCGAGGGCGATCGACAATAGTAGTACGCTCAACTGTAAATTTCATTTTCTGTAGGCGCCGCCCTCGACTGCATCGTTTTATTCCGGACGAGTTACTCAATTCACCTGTATCCGCTCGAGTTTCGCGGAGCGTAATGCATTTTAAGAGAAAAAAAAAGTTTTAATAGTTTTACTGGCTTTAAAAGCTTTCGTATACACGATACGGTAATATATTTTTCATTGTTAACAATGTTACTATTTTAATATCGTTAAATAAAAGGTAACTTTGTAAAAGCATTTTTTATGTTTAATAAAATAAAGATAAACGTTTAGTGATTTATACTGGAGCTTAAACCACCTTAATACTATATAATAAACTACCTTATTTTAATTTTATTTTAATAATTCTTACAAATTAATTTTCTTCATAGTTAAGTACACCTCTTTTCCTTATCTAGAGGATCAAAATGCCTATAGGAATTACGTCCGCTATTTGTACATGTACGCAATGAAGTTTATACAAGTAAATGAATCATCCACTTGCGTAGGGTCGGCACAGTATGTACTATTTCTTCATATATCCTGGACTCAACTGGTTTTGGCTATAGTTTTACGGCCGTCAGCCTGCTGACCCAACCGTCATCAGTTTGAGTCATTTGAATGCTGTTTAAAATTGCTTACGTTGCATTATCAGATGAAAGTTTTGACGCGTGCAGAATATTATAGCTATCCTTTGGCCTACGTTAATGACCAGGATAAAAACAAGACATTTGATCCCTCATCGTAATTTTATAAATGCAATTTAGTCTTGATAGTGAATATATATAAAATGAAGGATATATTATTTGAAAGTCATGTAATGATTATTAGCACAATCTGTTGCAAGCTCCTCGACTCTAATCGACTAACCTTAATGTTCCTTTCAAAGTGGAACAGTTCCAAGAATCAAAATAGCAATACAGTGCAGATAGCACAAAATGGCAGTACGGGGCTACTAATCACCCAAGACCGACTCCCACTTGATTGGTTTTTTCGACTTCGCTCCTCTTGATGCTTTACATTTTTATTTTACTCTCTTCATGCTAATTTAATATGCAGCGTCGACGAAAGAAAGGAGGTAAATTTTTGCACATATTACATGTGGTCATTAATAACGAATTTTGTTGAAAATTCAAATAGTAGTTGAATGTTAAACCTTATATTTTATTTGGGATTTTTCATCCCATTCAAAATATGTTACATATGAAAATTGATAATTTCATAAAACTAAGCTCATCCGTTTTGACCATTGCTAAATAAACGATCTCACATTGTTTATAACAGAAATATCATCGTAATTTATAAATTTCACTGTTTGTATTTTTTTCCTCTGGACGCTGTATCGAATGGATACATTTAAAAATGCAAAGGTATAAAAATCAAGACGAATTCTTTAAAAAGATTTCGATCACTAAATACATAAAGCACGCAAATAAACACAAAATGTTTTGCCTAAAACGAATTTCATTAAAATCTTCTTTGAGAAAAAACCTGATAAGATTGCCTTGACTGGAATTTAGGCAACGCTCTATTGAGATGGTTTTTAATTAAAGCCGCTTTGACCATAAAAGCGGAATGTCTCTCCAGTGAAATGATTACATCTACAATAAAACAATGGTTATCTTAATCTTTTCCAATTTAGATCAATTAATTCATCGATAAATGTAATGGTTTTATATAAAGTTATGTTTTAATAGGAATATTCCAAGAAGATTCGACAAATGATGAAACCCGGGCATTTCCATCCCGGATTTGCAATTTCGAACGTTATTTGAATCTTTAAATTATTAAAACTTTCGTGAGACATAAATAGTTTAATTGGTTATTTGAACCATATGAAGGAAATTCAACTACAGTTGTATCGCTTATATTCTTAACGTCTATTAAATTTCAGTTTATTTAAAATAATTTTTAACTACCCTATAAATTAAGCATTCTCAGTGTGGATGGCGTCATATGGTATATTGGAATTGTAACAGTGAGTGCGTCTTCGTTAGAGCAATATCAATTAAGGTCGCGCGACGTGCCAGCGATAAACGGAGAATGCGTGACCACCGCGCCGCCCGTCCTACGCCTCCCTGCCCCGTCCGCTCCG
Source organism: Papilio alexanor hazarajatica (assembly GCA_018246295.1). Lineage (NCBI taxonomy): Eukaryota > Metazoa > Arthropoda > Insecta > Lepidoptera > Papilionidae > Papilio > Papilio alexanor. The sequence continues at coordinate 5,381 of DWLR01000227.1, forward strand.
GCGGTAGTTTGGACACCGTATAACCGCTTCCGCCTCGCGAACTTAAACTGCAATTCGCAAAATATGAAACGTGCTATTGCCTAAATAGATGCTCGCCAAACTAAGCGTACTCTATCTATTGTTTACTTGTACATTAATTCAAAGTAAGCAAACCTTTCGAGTCTTCGATATAATTTCATTTTATAGTTAACATTGGGGTTTGTTATTTACAAAATATATATTAAAGGTTTTTCCTATTATGGCTTGTTTTTTTTTTCAAAGTGACAATCTAGTGGTTGAATATAGAAATCACGATCTAGTCTAATCAGATTCATCTTCATTACATATTTAAAATTCAAGCTCAACGTATATCAATAGTACTACTATCTCATGTTTATTACATTTGTATTTATTTTCACATTATACATTTAATTTCTAATGGACCATATTTACTATAGATGTTTCTTTCTTTAAAAGAAAAGATAATTCCTTTAAAAGAAAAAGTAATCAGCACACAAACATTTTATGTTATGATTGAAAAATATGTTGGCGTATAAAATGCCCTGTTACCCGTGCGAAGTCGGGTCGAGCAAGTGATGCAGCAGTTGAATAATTTCTTAAAAATACCTAATGATAGTATAAAGTAAGTTAAAAATTTTAAAATTTTGCAACGTCTCTGTACGCAATACAAAACACAAACAGGTAGTTAATGTTTTAAAAAGAGCTTTAAACATTTGGACAATCCAGTTGACGCCCGACGCATATAAAAATTTCATAAAATGTTTTTTCAACATCCACCATGAATTTTAGACAATACCTTTTACAATTTTTACGTATACGTTTTAATTCATGGTTCAGTGACTGCGGCTTTTTTATTTATATTTACTACTACCGAGGTATCATCCCTATTTGTGGTAGAATATAACATATTTTCTGAAAATACGATAATATTGTATGTTATTGTTTTATTTGAAACAAGGTTGCCGACATATATTCGTGGTCCTTAAGTAAAACTTAATGATCATCGATCAAACATCAGACATTTCTCATACATATGCCTCTTAAAAGTAAAAATACAGGTGATACTATTGATACAGCCATGTTTGATAATTATTTAAAGTTGAAGAGTTTTCATCTTAATAGTAAAATATAATCTTATAAAAGATTGCTCACTTTTCAAGAAATTGTTGCTAAGATCATCAGAATTGTCGTTAACATTGTTGTGAACTACCAATATTACAACTAGTTTGTTTTTCTGTGATGGTACATTGATATATCGTAGACCTAACCCCATGGTATATCAGAGAAGGACACTCTAAAGTCTACTGAGTATTTAAATTGTCGATACTAGCTTTAAAAGCTACTAAAATATAGACATTCTTGTAAACTTCTCACTCATTCAACCTGAAGTATGAGCATCACCAGAAAAGAGCTATATTTATTAAATTTTTTTGGTTAAAGCAGTAACGTGACGTTTCATATCCGTTGACGGTGATACTCATCAGTTTATTCATCGATTATTTATAAGTCTATTAAGATTTATTGTATAAAGGAATCGATTTACATAATATAAATATTTATTATTCGTAGCATTATTTCCTTAGTTTGAAAAGTGGAATCCCTATGGTCTTCTTTTAATATTTATGAAGGCGCTGATGTCCATGGACTTTTAATACTTTGCTGATTTTTTTCACATTTTGTTATTAACTTCCACAAATTTGTCTTAAATCTTGAAATGACGATTATGATTGTTTTCCTGAACACTGGTATCATTAATTGTTACATATACTGATTTTCTTGCGATTTTCACCAATACATAGCTATGGCATACATTTAACAGGGCATGACTTGTGGATTGGGAGCTACCGTGTTCATAATATAAAACGAAGATCCTTTTGCTTCTCTGTTTTCACACTTTTTGTATTGGATTATCGAAGAAGGTTAACGAATTTATTAAGCTTATCTACAAATTGGCTAAATAATTACGAGATTGAATTTTGAAAAATCCATAGGCTAGTATATGATATGCAGGAAAAAAAATTGATGTAATATGCTGTTCATGCAAAGCCGGGTCGCTAATAATTATGTAAAACATTAAAGTATGTACATTTAGTTTCATAAAAGATCGGTTGGTCTCCTTGATTATATTTATAAGTGTGTAATATGATAGGTTGAACACTTCCCATCAGTGAACGTTGTCCTGATCGGCTTGCAGCAGCAAATTATACAATCCTTACTGTTATAAATGCACAGGTTGTTATTTTCCAACCCTATTTCCATAAAAATAATAGTTCATAGACAATAGTAAAAATGGACGTAGGTACCAAGAGCAATTGGCAGTTGGTAATTTGATTGGTTTGGTTGATGCGAAAACACTACTCGCATAATATTAGTTTCTTTTTATGATTATTCTCGTTTTAGTTAGGTTAGAGATTGGAGACAACTTTATAAATAAACAAATTAAAATTTGAAATGGTAAAATCCCTAATAGTACTATTTTTTTTTAAAAAGTTACGTGGGTGTATAATATTTAAATACTTACCTCAATTCGATACCTGGACAAAAATTGTCGTATTTCAAATATTATGTGTATTTTGTTTGATGTGAAAATATTTAACATAGACAGAAGGAAAAAAGAGTAAGTACATGTTCTAAAGAATGAAAAAAAGAAGGAAAAAAACCTGTTTTAGATATGCAAATTTAGAAACACATAAGTTATAAAAGCACAAGTTCTTATTAATAGAACATATGCAAGTCTTGTCGTGTTGTTTTTACGTTTCCATATGCCAACTGTTCAGTAAAGTACAAAATGCTTGTGCATTATAGGTAAGGTAAAGCAAAGAATCTTTATTTTCGTATTTAAAAGGGATAGGAAAATAATTCATTTAACAAGGCTGTGTCAATATAAAAATGTTACAAAGTATTCGTGGACAATCTGCGAAGCATTTCAAAGAAAGCGAACGACGTGGTAATAAAAGGAAAACGCTTCGATAAGGGACAAAATTACTTTAAACGATCATGATTTCTCAGTGCTTGTGCTTTCGCAAAGTAGGAGCGTGCTGAATCATGGGCTCTGTACTCTTCCCAAAAACTTATCTTCTTAACTTAAAATAATCTGCAAAGAGGTAAAACACCGGAGCAAACAACACGCGATAAAAATAAAATTCTTTACATCTTTTACGTCGTTCATGGCACGACTTTGTTACACGGTAACCTCACGCGCTCACACTGTTACTTGCAATTTTAATCTTACCAGATAAATGAAACATATCTCATTGCAAAGACTTGTGTATATCGCCTCTTTTACTTTACCAAGATAACAACATTTTTAGCTTTAGCAAAAGCTTTATAAACTAAAAGTTCTACCTCGATCGAGCAAATAATTATAGTTGTTGAGAAAAGTAGAAAGACGTAGTTGTGAGTAGATTCAAAGATGAATTCGGACGATCTTAATTAAATAGCGTTAACAGAACATGCAGTGTGAGTTGAATTTTTGCTATTGTATTCAAATCCTACCATTCCCACATCTGAACATTTGTTCCTTTTTAAACATAGTTAATTTATCTGTATAACATAATAAATATAATGTTATAGACATAATTTATAAAATAACGAAGAAAAATAAATAAAAATTAATAATAAAATAATAAAGAACTAACGATTACTCCTTGGCCATAAATATCAAATGAGAATGAAGATCCTGTCGATCGATATTAGTGTCGGATGGCGGCGGATCTCGTCACAATCCGCGTGCGCGTGTGTGCGACAGCTGTCGATGACGTCCTCGGGGCGGCTGTTACATCGCTTTTGCCTTTTATTTATGATCAAGTTGAGTGTCGCTTATTACAACTGCGGGTGCGAGACATGATTCATATGCTGGCCTTGCCCTAACATCACAGCCCTTTCTTGACGTTTATTGAGCTGTTTGTCGCAAATCAATATATATTTTTACGTAAAAGATACAAAATGTATTTGTGTCTTGTTATAATGTCAAGATATTTAGTGGTTTCTTATGATCTATTGAAACTAACATGTTATTTTTTATTTATGAATTATGATTCTGAGCAACAATCTGCTGCTTAACTTAACCTTCTTTCAGGTCATGTCGTTTAGTGAGTTGGTCAAGTTTTAGTTTTCATTTGCCTCATCGTTTTACGTAGATTGTCACTCAATTTGATCTGTGAACATCCTAAATACTGTTCCCCTAAATTGGGTCACCGTTCTAGAATACGACTATTCCAACGATACTTGCGATGTGAACGGTCTTATGTCAAAATCAATCTGCATTCTCGGAAACGTGACATAGTGGTTAAAACCACTGTCGTAAAACAATTAAACTTTTTTCTTGAATCGATCTTTGACATAAATGAACATCACATTTATCAGGTTTTATTGTTATTCGCAACTATCTTCAAACTAATGTGATACGTGTTGAAACTAAGTCTCGACAGCCATATATATCGACCTTTCTGGCGACTACTTGTTCAATGTTTTCTCATTGAGCCGCAGTCTTCCAGAAAGTTTGATCGTTCCTGTCTCGCCGGGTGCCTGTTAGAATAACGAAGTCAGCACTCTATCGGCGATGCGTATAAAATGAGTTTACGATTCTCATAAATTCCGGCATGTGCGCCGCGCCGCATCTGTGCTTCAACCGAGGCTCGCTTTTTTTAATTAAGTAATTGTTAATTGAAAAACTTTCATATAAACGAGACGAAGTTTGATCGCTTCAGGTGCAGAGAGCACTTTGCCCTCTGAACACGAAAACAATATTTTATTATATATCTAACTACAATATTGTTTTAACTTATGTTAATGTCTAAAGAAACAAGTGTATAAAATTGTTATTGACGTAATATCTGCTTATTTTTATTACAATATCTTGTTTTAGACACATGCTTATCCTTTTCAACTCGTTAGTTTAAAATTACGAAAAAAATATACATTTTAATATAATCATATGTCCGGGATGGTTATTCTAAATAATATGAAAAAAATATATATTAAATGCAATCGAGACAAATTAATACTGTTCGCATATTAGATGAAAATGTTATACGAGTATTGTGTTTAAGAATTTTAAAAATAATACTTTAGATTGTATTGAAAGACAATCATTATTAAATATCTTTTTCTTAAAGTAACCTGGTGATATCTCACATAAAAAGATTAACTAATGTGTTTTCGTAAACAGATGTAAAAGCTGACGAAGAATGTACTTATTTAGTAAGACGCCGACTGGCGACAGGAAACGGCTGTCGGTAGCCTAGTTAACAAGGTTAATATCGCGCAATTCAAAGCATTGCATAGATTTATAATATTATATATCGAGACACTGCAGCCTGGTGCTTCTCATTATTATAGTATTGATGCTGAATATTATAGCACTAATTGGGACAATTATATATTGATGAAAATAGTATTTCATTGTTGCATCATAAATGTGTTTATGGCAACGATTATCCGCGTATATTAAAACTAAAGACATTTTTACGGAATCGTTCATATTCGACAAAAACTCTAATTGTGTTCTTAAGCGTGATCGCCTAGACGAACATTTGCAGAGCGTACGGTTTCAATATATCAGTCCAATTTTCAGTAAATTAGAAGTACTCATTTTTAAACCGTTGTTTGAGAAAATTTTAAAATCAAATTGCCTCTTTGACCACGGTATTTCTGAAATAGAACGTAGACTAGAACTTAGATGGTTTTGAATTTATTTTTGAAGTGTATTAGTGATTTTAAATTGACCGCAGCGCAAATTAAATAAAGCTCTCTAAACTCCTAACGTATTTTAAAATTTCCTTTGCTTTGACCGATTGAATTATTCGCATGCGCTATTTTCCGGTTCTTTATTCATACTGAAATAAAACTAGGTCGTTTTCAATGCTCGTGTTAATTGTTTTATCATCGAGCACATCTAGTGGGTTGAAATATGGAAGTTCGGGGGTATCAGTGTTGGCTCCGGGCGCGCGGCCAGTAAGCCACGGAACCGACCTGCTTTTCTTCGTCGCTCGTTAACGAAACAATAAATAATGATTTGGACGTCTCCGTCGTTGCACGCTATTGTGCGCCCCTCACTTTTCACGTTGGCACAAGGTCGCTGGTATTTTGTTCATTTCCAGTTCCTACGATACGTATGTCAGCCTATTTTGTGATTGAAGTCTCAATGTATTGTTAATAATTTTAAACCAGATAACAGTATTGTTGTAGGCTTACAACATGTAAAAATTTCATTTCCATATTTATGAAAGCGTCCGCAGTCATAGTTCATTTGATTACTCTGTTCATAGTCTGATCGACGGTTCTATTAAAAGTTATAATCTCAACTTGCTAGAGCGTCACTGATGTACGATGTCATATTTCTCAGGTCAGCATACTAGACTTGATTTCAGTCTATTGCAGGCAAAATTGTGACAAGGTATACAGTTTGTTTACATTAAGTTGAAAAAATCTTTTTCGAGTGGAGGCAATCCGATACGCTCACTAAGTCGAAAAAATAAATAGCAAATGTGTAGAAAATATATCTTCTATGTAGTCACAATTTCAGGCTTCTGGTAATATTTCAGGAAGGCAGAGAGATGAACAGAGATAATTTATATTTGCATCCTGACATTCTTTCTCTTATTCTACTTGTAGATACATACATTTAAGTATACAAGTTCGTCGGTTATTGATACTGTAATATAGCCTTTATAGACACCACCTTCGTCGATGTTCTTCGTCAACAGCTAAGGATTGTCAATGAAAATTTTTCTTTATTATCTTTTTTCATTCAGTTTTTATTTATTCCCAAACCACCCAAACATAGTATCTAAAATTCTAATCTAAAAAATGGTCATTCAAGACACTTTCACTTATTAAAATTATTAAACTATTTTAAGTCAGTCATTACCCATGTAAAACTGTATAGCGCCTTCTTCGCGACGGGTAATTTATATTCATTAATACTTAATATTACTGACAATAAATTAACTCAGTACTAAGTATTAACTAAGCCATCTACCTTGGAGGCCATGTCACGACGACGCGGCGTAGGTGGACCTCCTTCAAGATAGAACGATCTATCGGCATGCGACTGTTGCACTATGTGATGTCACATCTTTGTGACGATCCTTGTTGCCTATGCCCTGCAGAGTTATTTTTAATTGAAATATTGATATTAAGCTTAACGACTATATATTGGACCAAAGCCAAGAAGCGCTGATAAGGATTTCTTAGTTTTCGCAATACGAGTTAGCTCAATTTTAATGAAGCGTGTAGGTATACATTTTATTGAATGCGTATAGATTCGTCATTTTAAACTCTTTACTCATAGCTTTTTCATGTTTCTTCATTTCCAATCTCCATAGTCTGTAACCAACTTCCGCGGTACAAGCTACGACAAGCCGTGCTTGCTTTATGTATGTATAATAATTATTTTATGTCATATATATGTATAACATAATATCTTTTGATTTGAATTTGCTCTTTTTATTTATTATATGTATTTTGTGACGAGTCATTCCATTCTATACTTAACAGCTGCTTCTGGGTGAATACTGTTATATATTTTTAATTAATCAAATGCAACGTAGTAAGCCTTGTGTTCTAAAAAAAAAGTACTATTTTAAACTATTTTATATTTTAGGTTATTATATAATATGAATGTTTATTTAAATATATATATTTAAAATGAAGCTTTAAATGATTTCTTTCATACATTGGTATTACTTTAGTAAGATTTGTATTTATCCGCTCTCATTTCATTGTCAACTGCTTTTACCGGAGCACATCTAGTAGCGTAATAAATATTTGAAGGCGAATTTTGTGTAGAGTAGAGAAGCGTGAATCAACAACTCCTATCATATATTTCACTAACAAGGACGTTTTGTCACGTCCGAAAACGAACGACATTTCTATTTAATGATATCTGGATTAATTGTATCTGGTTTAATAAATCTTCATTTTGTTTCAGGTATGTGAATTTGTTGCGGTTTGTTTCAATAGAGAATAGTCTTCGTGTTCAATACTAGTGCTAGGGTAAGTTGAATAAAACAAATATGAAAATGAATGTAAAAAGATGAAATTTTTTGTAAAGAAATAAATGTCGACTTACGTTAAATGTGGGATTTGATTAAAATACAAAAATATAGGCCACAGAAGTGTTCAGTCAATTTTCCAACGAAATTAGGTTTTTCCTAGATTTACATTTAAATTTATAGAGTAACTAAGCTCCAGTCGATCCCTTACTTTTAAATGTAATTATCAAAAATATGGAAAGAAATTTTAGATTTGCAGAAGTACTTTAGGCGTAAGATTAGATTTTTCTCAATCCTAAAAAAATTAATGTCACCATGCAAAAACTCCGAACGGTGTCGAATTATATTTGATTGTTATCTCAAATTACAAACACAACCTTTTCCGTTTATTCATGAAATGAAAATAAAATAAAAAACTGTATCTCTTGTGTTTACATAAGTGGTTCACAATCCTACTGATTTAAGATTGTATTCATTTATACTATAAAATCTACAACTACTACAACTATTTTCTGTGAAAAGTTATAAATGTTTCGAAGTTGAACGTTTTCCTATACGTGCCAGGATTAAAACTTGGACAGTACAATTAAATTACAAACTTAGTGAAACTTACCGAGACGTCGCGACGTTAAAAATCAAGACATGTTCTAATATTTGCTTTTATTGCTTCATAAATAAATAATAAAATAAAACATCACTCACCGTAGAGCTTGTATTTTAGTGGTATTTATGGGCTATTGAATATCGACTTGAAAAGCAGTTTTGTTTTCTGCTTGAATATACATATACAACGTTTCTCGGCTTTGGCCCGTTGCATATCGGTGCGTATCATTCTATATACCTACCTTTGAAAAGACTGCAAGGAACGACCGGCGCTTTGTTTTCACGTTGGCAGAGGAAACGTCCAACTCTGACAAGTGATCGTTGGGTCTAATGGACCGCTGTTTACACTGGACCGCAGGCTTTTACATTGAAAATAACAATTGGTTAAACCCGAGAAAGTAGGTATTTGGTTAATAAACACTTTAAGGCGACTTTGTTAATTGAATCTGTTCAATCAAGTATTTTTAGGGTTACTAACTCTAATTGACGTTATACGATGTTTGCGGGGAGGTTTACATGTTCATATTTATTTCCTAAAAAAACATTTATTGTATTAATAAGCGGGGTTAAAAATTACAATTAACTATTTCACTGTTGACTTATAATATTAATAACTTATTATAATTAATATAATAATAACGAGATAATTTATTACCGTTTATATTTAAAGAGATATTATAATAGAGGCGAATGCGAGTATTAATAAATTAGTAAAATAACCCTTGATAGTAATTTCTACATTACACTTTCATATATTTAACTCGAATTCGTTTAATCCCTTTGAGCTATGTAAATATAAATAAATGACCTAATTATACCTTTTCCCTACCTGATAGAGTCTGACTATAATCAAATAATGTGCACATTCTGGGCTCAATATAAGCATTTAGTTGATTTTTTTAAAAAGCTTGAGGACACTAATGAATATACTACATACATTTATTCAATCATATATATATACATAGTATAAATACGAATGTTTGGACGGATGGATTGATGTTTGCTAATCGATAATTCCACAACAACTGAACGGATCTGGATAAAATTTGAAGTCTAGAATAGCATATATGTTTTTTATCCCGGAAAAATGTACGGTTCCAGTGGGATAGCTTTGTTAATTCACATATGGATATATGAATAAATAAAGATAGATCGATACCTTTGTTGTCCAAAATAAAAACATAATTTAAATAGCCTATAAATGCAATATTCTATACCTAGTAAAGATAGACGTTGTAATTTTTAAAGCAGCGGAAACTTATGACTGTAAACCTATTAGGCACTGTAGCTCGCTAAGCAACGGAAAGTAATAGAAATGTCTGGCCTACTGAGAAGAGTAAAAACTAGACGGAGTTAACAGCATTTATGCAGAAGTTGAAGTTATTAAGTGATAGTAAGTTAACAATTCAAATCTGTTATCTAGGATTCATAAGCTTATACAAATTTGGTTACATTATGCAGAGGTCACTTTGTGTGTAATCACGTTGGACGCAAATCTGCCGACCTAATCTACCATGCCTCTTAATCCCAGTGTTAATTTCTCGCCGTCATACTGTTACGTTACGTGAATAAAATATTTTGTATTACCTATTCAAACTTTCGACATGCTTTGTTCTTACCTTAACCTCTTTAATATATGTAGAACCGTAACCTAGTTAGGGATTTTGTTCTTTTCGCGAGCCCACTTTTTATTAAAACTTGAAAGTTAAGGAGCTGGAGCGGTTTCAACATAGGTTTTTTTTCTTATCTTCGCTAAACGTTTTATGAAAGCAATATTTTTGAGTGCGGTATTTCTTTTATAATACTGATTTCTTGAGATAAATATTTCATTTACTTTCGACAAAAACAACACTAGAATTTTTAAACTAAATTAAAAAATATACACTATTTTAACAAAAATTGAATAGAATTTGAAAAAAAAAGTTAGTATGACAGAATTCGAACGAGGAGGGATATATATTTCATTTCGTCTATAAACTTTTATGTAAAGGAAATATATGAAATGGAATAAATGTCTAGGTTGTGAGGTATATTGTGGTTGCGTTTTTGCGCGTGACGGCGGGCGGGGCGCGCCGGCCAGTGACACGCCGGCCCGCGCGGTGAGCACGCGTCTCGCTTGTGTCCCGTCTAGTGTCCCGCTCCATGTCCCGCATACACCAAGTTTCAGCACTCTTGCTCGCGACTTTCGAAAATCTAGAAATTATTGTTAAGTGAACTATCAAAGTGATTTGTGATATCACATGAACCGTATAAGTAAATCTATAATTATTTTGGTGTGTTCTGATGTGTCTTTTTGATGATTTTTTTTTAATGTTATCAATTATAAAATAAATTCTACGGATAATTATTTTAATTAGTGCTAATTACATGTTTTTAGAATCTTGATTTTTAATCAGTCCCGCGTTTAAAGCAACGATTAAAATCTTTCCAGTGGAGCAAATAAGGCGAACAACAGTGCCGGGGGCGGTTTAATGTCTTATACTCTCGTTATCTCTACCCTATTAGGAAATATTTTTGATTCTTCTAGCATAATTAATTACGCCCTAAAGATTGATAAAAGCTTTGGAAAGCTTACGCGTGTTGATAATCGAAAACCTTATGATGATATATTTTTTTATGATATATGTAAAATTTTAAGTTGAAACTTTGATTTTTGATTTAAACTTTTTATTTTATCTTTAACGTGGGGTCTATAAAAATATATATATTTTGACGTTTGACATCAACATGTCTTATAATATTTTTAAATTACTTTATTTACATTTTATAAATCTTTATTTTTTGATTTTATGTGCGAAAAACAAAATTGGTGGTGCATTTAATCAGCTGCAGCTCTGCAACTACGTCCATATTGGAATACCCATTGAACCCGAGGACTGCTTACATCTTCTGTGCTCCTGAAACAAATCAATATGTAACATTAGCACTTGAACTTCGAACGCAGGCTGCAGCAGAACCCCCAACTTCTGGCAGAATCAATCCAATCAATGCTATTTTATAATGTCATTAAATACCTTATATACATAAGTATATATATTCCTAAGGAGGGTTGGCGTCAAGCAGGCGGCCGGCCGTAAAACTATAGCCAAAACCAGTTGCAGTATGGACTATAGTAGAGTCCAGGATATTGGAAAAGTAGTACATACTGTGCCGACCGCAAATGGGAAAAGGGCAGGGAGATGATGGGGTCTATAAAAATGATAATGATATTTACTAGTACTACGTTCTCACTAAAATCTAAAGATTTCCATTGGGACTTATTTAGATAATCTATTTGCGGGCTTTAAATTATTTTTCGTCGTTGATTACCATATTTAATCGAAGTTTATAATTTTTTTTATTTATTTTATTTCATTTCATATCGAAACTAATTTTTATTTTAATCCACTCGATGTAATAATCTAGCTTACTTCTCCGAAATAAAAGTATCCACGTAAAACACAAGTGAGAAATATAATGTTAATTAATATTAAATATCCAAATTTGAATCCAAATTTCAAAGGTTGCACATTATTATAATGTAGCGCACAAATAAGGTGTGGGTAATACGGTTTTAAAAAATGGACCGCTATCGGTAAAAGCGGATCGTGTTTCGTGCACCATTAGATTGTTAGCTCTTTGTACTATTGCATTTTTCTTTACTTCTTTGACCAATTTATAAAGTAAAATATTTTTTCATTCTGTTTATTCAACAAAATGAATTTTGTACAAAAATACAGCAAAGCTCCTGTTAATAAAATTCTGTTGCATCATTTAAACGCAAATATCCTTTTCTGGTTGTCATTTAAAATTCTTAATAAAATCACACTAAAATAAGCAATTTGTAAAAAAACATCAAAGAGATCTATAGTTTAAACTTTATGTAATGGGAGCAAAATATATGAAAAAAACAAATATTTATTTACGTTTTTACGTCAATTTAAAAAGTAATTATTTGCAAACGTCGAATAGGATGCGTTGAATTATTTTTATAGGTTTTATCATATTTTTGTGACACAGACTGTATGTGATTAATTTGTTATATTATTGACTAAGAAACGGTTTGGGATAATAAGTAATGTAACGGTCAGCTCGTACCACTCTCGTAGCCTACACGTAGCACTTTCCGCACATACAGTCGTAGCACTTGACGCGCATGGAGAACGGTCCAAGTTGATTGAATTCGACGGGATATTAATAGCTATTTGTCAATTGTCATCTGATGAGTGATGTATGATTACTTAATTACTCCAATCGTTAACATGCCAACTTTGAATACTCGTCGAAATCGTTTTTCGCTTCAGTCCCCTCACGGCTTTCAATATTAATGACGATTTAACCATGCATGAAAAATTCATGCACGTCATAACGTTCGAATGAGGTTTTCGCTATATTAATATATATGTCGTCGTGTAGTCGTTGAATGCACTCACTTTAAATATATTTAAAATAATATTACCTTCGCTAAATTAGTAAAGAAAAAATCCGAGCATGAATGCGTAGATGCATGGATTATAAGAGATGTAAGAGGTGTGCTAGGATCGCACCAAATGAAATCAATAATCTCTGCCTACCCAACTGAGTTATGAGCATGAATGTTATGTTAAAAAGTCAAATATTTAATTGTAATAGGTCCTAATTTGTAGGTTGTAATTGTTATAAAGTTCTTTTTATCATATAGGAAAGATGCGACTAAATGTATTAATTGTGTAAAAGCAAAATATACTTTTTATATATTTTACTGGCAATAGAGATAAAAACTCATCGGGATACAGTTTTTTCTACCAATCGTCATATATCTACACATTTTAATGAAAAAAAAAAAACTTATTCGTAAGCAAAGAAATAGAAAGCTTTGTTATCTTTGGATTTTTTCATTTGTGGCTTTGACACGCATCTCATATTTGCATATTGATCATAGACATTACGTAGAATCTGTCAATCCCGTTGCCTCCAAAAGCGTGACACGAACATGAGCTATATACGTAAGCCTTGCATGAATAATATTTGCAGCATACATTTTCGTTTCAGAATAAAAATGAGTAGCATCCGTTGATTATGGTATTAGTACCTTTACAAATAGATTGAAAACTTCTTACAATATTTTTGTAACCTACATAGATTTAATTGTAATATTTCAAGAGATTAAATAGTAAAAACAAAGTTATGAATGATTTCGACGTTTTGATATTTTCATTTGTAGAAATGAAATTACTTTACTAGACTACATAGACAAGAAGTTTGTCCATTAAAAATGTTTGCAGTGCAAACATTTTCTGTGCAAGATACACTGGTCTGTTTCTTAGAAAATTTATATAATGGAAATTCTGAATTATTAGTCAAAAGAAACAAAAGGCATTGTTATCCACGTAAATGTGAAATCGCGTTAGAGAATAGAGGATTTTGAGATAATAGGGTCCCCCTTATCGGTTTTTATACGATCTTGTAACCAAAAAAGAAAACGAAATTTATATCTTTTTTAAAATAGGGCAAGTGGTACAATTATCGTATGAATGTAACTCTAAAACAGAAACAAAATAATGTTGCCAATCGCAATAAAAGTGATAGGTATTTCTCGATATCTTGGATTCATTGTGTGCCTGTGTGCGCCATTTACGTTTTAAAATATTTATTTATTATTTATTAAAGTTATTGCAGACTTAAGAAAAAATTGTAACGTTGTATTTAACCATGTCGTTTTGTCTTGGTAAGACCTAGATTTTTCAAGTTACAGTAGAACAAAACAAAAAGCACAGCGGTGTTTTACCTGTGATCCGGCGTAAATTGCGAAAAGTAAGATACGTCATTTTGTTTCTTCAAATCCTTTAAATTTAGCTTTCTTTTCTTATTCTTATTGTAAAAACCTCCGACTTTATACCATTTAAAACTGAAAAGTAATTTTCTTAAAATGTAATTGGGAATTATTCTAGAAGTTCTCAATAATAGCGGGAACAAAATAAGTTCGGTCGTAAAGTGTAACAGCTGCATAGGAAGTAATGATACTTATTGGAATAGATAGGATAGTGAACGGTGTCTGTGCAAAGAATGACCATGGAAATACAAATCAATTTAACACTGACTTCTATGGTTAATCAAAGAATCTTTCTTATTCATTCAAACATCGGCCTTAACTCTCCACTCATGTGAAAAATACTTAACGTCATAAATGATTTGTTTTTCGACTTCCTCACTGATTTTATAAACCATTTAATTAATTATTTTGATTCTTAATAACGACATTATTATAACTTTTTTGTTTCATTTTAAGCAACAACGTGTATTAATTTTAATGATTGATTTTGTAAGTATGAAACGTAACGACTTGTTATAGTTGTACAAACAGTAAAGGTACATTTTGTGCAAAAGTGTATATTATGTTCACAGTTGGTCAGTCATAATGTAAATAAATAAATGAGTCCAATTACTTATCGAACACTGTTGTTATCCTTGTTTTTTTATTGATCATACAACATTTTATATGATCTTAGTACGATTGGCGGACAAGTTTGGAAGTTATGTAATTTGTTTCCTCTTCACCTACACTTATGTCGAATTCAAATTGTTTTCGTCCTGGGATTTTAAATTTTTAATATAATTATTTTGCTGTCTGCAAGTAACATTTCATTCAATTTTAAATAATTTTTGGCATCTCGTTTCTAAGAATAAAGTTATTTTGCTAGACAAAATGATCCTCACAAAAAATAGAAAGAATAGCTATTGTCTATTAGTGCCCATTAGATTTAGTCCTTTGTTATCGATATAGGTTTTTCTTTTATTAAAAGAATCATGTACTTTTACTCTATTAATTTAATTGCCATGTTACGGTATTTATTAATGTAAAACTGAACATAAAATTAGGTTAACGCAAAATTCTTTTAAAGTTTCCGTATATGAGTTTTTGCTTATGATGTACCACTTAGTAACTGATTTCTTTTTCAATATGCATGAACGCATGAACGAGGTGGAATGTTTTTGCTGCATACTTGTTCTTTCAATTTGTTGATGATCCTTTCCTTTACTATTTCGCTGAAAATGATGCATATCATTGGTTGCCTTTTATCAATATGAATTTAAATGTTTTTGCATTAAGTGAATTATCTACTTGTTTGTCAGGTTGAAAATTGGCGTCAAAAAAAATACAAACACAAACGTCGAAAACCTTGGGCGAAGTAACCAGTTGTATAAAATAGTTCTTAAAGTTCTCAAGTATAACACAATTATATAGTGATAGTCCAGCGCCATTTTCAAGCACATGCACGAAATATTGTTTGTAGCATTGCATTTACTGCGGATTGCTTAAATTTTTGTGTATTAATATTAATATAACACGCACGCCCGTAACCTGGAGGGGTAGGCAGTGATTACGAGTTTCTATTTGCCGTTATCCTGGCGCATCTCTCTCGCGTCTTCTACATCTTCATCTATGCATACATACTCGTCGCTTACTCCTTATATCGCTTTTCTTAGAATGTCACCAGTATCGCTGCTCTACCAAAACTATTGTAGTAATTTTAATAAACAACTTTATATTTGAAAATAAATTTTAATCATTACTTCGTAAACACGAATATGTTCGTAACGTAAGTAAGTCTTAACCGACGTATCAAAGGTATGTTAACTACACGTACAGCAACCACAGTTTTGAAAAAAGCTATTCGGTAAAACCAGTTTACCTCGCATTATTTATGTTATTTATTGCTTTTTCTAGGGCTTAGTCGGTCATGGCTGAGATATTAAATATCCAGTTCTGTTAACTTTTTACTCGTACTCTGTTTATTTTGCATTCATAGCGTGATGTTTTTCTCTGAACGAATTCTTGTTAAATTTTGTTTAAATAAATATTGTAACATTCATTGGTCTTGCAAATTCCCTTTGAAATTATACATTCCTAACTCGTTTGCGCTTATATCGAAAATAGCAATGATGCCGGAGGTAATTCTAATATGTGTCACGAAATATGGAAAGTAAATTGTTTATAACCTTTCTTTATAGTTTTTTGTATCTGTAACTTATAACTTGTTAATATGCTGAAAATAGTACATTATAATGATTTTAGCTAGCGAAGAACGGGTGAATGCTATGACAATATATTGTGTACATACGTGTGGTGTAAGACTTCACGGCTAATTTGCATTTAAGCTGCTCAGGAAGAGAAGAGTGTTGCTTGTCTTAATGCTGTTAAACACGAACGTGCTTTTCTCTTTGTTGGAATACTAAATTGCTCCTATTTATATTCGTTATTATTACTATAGCTAAAGCAATAGACATATTGTGTGAAAGTGATAGCTTTAGTAAGTAGTGTTAGTAACACAAAATATTTCCGTGGTTCTTATATGTCATTAAAAAAATCATATAAGGAGGTCTGTTCAGTGAAGGCTTCAGTGCAGATGAGATGAATTTTCATATCTTTTCTTTCTTCTAGTAGTAAAGAAAGGTTGCCGAATGAAAAATTTACACTACTTTTCAGGGATTATCTTAATTGTGAGGAAGATATCAAATGTATCCAAAGCCGAGTACCGTTTACTATTAAACAAGAATGTTTGTATATATTTGAATCACTTACGTGTGTGAGGGAAATTATCTTAGTTTCATTTCCTTTGTTAGCGCAAGCGAGCAAGGAGGCCCAATGATAATCTCAGTTTGGGTCTAAAGTAATGCTTTTGATCTTTACTTACCTGTAATGGTAGTGTTATCTTTAAGGTTCCATACTCTGGCATAAGGTAGCTTTGTTAGCTGACTTTGTAAATTTAAGGAAATATTATTTATATGATAAGCATTACATATTCTGAGCTACATAAACAATCTTCATCCGGCTGGTTATTACTGCCTCATAAAAAGCCACAAAATGAGCGTTTTAACGAAAAAAAAATTAAATCCTCCTTTGTCTATTGCTCGTTTTCTATGTCTATTGCTATCGACTATTGCTCGTATGTGTGGAAAGCTACTTAACGTTAACTTCGCGGTTTGTGTGTTAAAATTACCCAGTAAGCATCATGAAGATAACTGTTGTTGCACGTCTTTTCCATATAAACGTACTTTTTTGCTGGCTTCGTTGAGCTGATGTATCGCAAACGTTATTTGTTGACGATCGTATGTCGCTCGGGAGATCGTAGCTTATCCCTGATTTATGAACCCTAAGTTAAAATCTTATTCCGAAGCTCTATGCACGTATCTTTGTATCCTCAATCTTGACATGTAGCGATAAATATAACCTTCTTACGTGTTTCAAGACATTTTCCATAATGCTGACTCGGAACTTATTTTCTGAATTTATATAATAATTATGTATTATAGATGTTAAATATTGTTATCTTTATATTATAGTATATTAAAAATAAAAATAAAAAATAGTGTGAGTTACAAACAGTAGTCACTATGGTTTTGTGTCAGAATCATTTCCGTTTCTTGCGTTTAAGATGGTTAGAAAATTATTAGCATTTTAAAAATTATCCATCCTACCATTCATCCATCTGTCTATGGAATTACAATGCTGCCTCAAAAATTTGAAGATTCTTCTTTGTCTAACGTTATATTATTAATTCGTATGCAAACCTATAATTATTTTTAAGAATAATTAAAAATTTGCATATTATTTAGAATTCTTACAAGTTAAATTTCATTACACAGATTTATTGTCTGTAAAACAAAATAACAAACTATCTCATGTTATCTGGTGATAAATCTCAGATCAACATACTTTGTCGAAATGGGTCATAACTTTGGTGACTAATGAGATGACTATGAGATAAATAATTTACCTGGACCGATGTCCCTAGTTGTCATTATTAAAAAGGGTAATTAAAATCATTAATAAAAAACACATAATCTGTTTAATATCGTAACTGTTTTAGTTGCGTGAAAATTTAATTAACATTAGCTCAGTTAATCGTGTATTTCTACCGGCGAAGGCCTGCGCACTTGTTCACAACAATCTAATTAGGCGGCTCCTACCGAGGTAGATGTGATCGAAACTTGCGGCATATGTAGAACCTAACACCCCAGATACTAATACTAAAGTTTAACCTAAAAGTACAGTCACCGTAAACTTACATTGCTTCTATATTAGGTGTCCTAATTATATACAACCAAGCGTATTAACGATATCGAATATAACATAATATATATGTGGAGGTAGCGTTCATCAATCTTAAAGTATTTTGTTATTGCGACATTTATCTATATCTTAGTTACGTATTTAATTTCTATAAAATTCCACAGTCTTATTATCAATTATGCTTCTTTATAAATTATACAAATTATAATTTTCTCGCTTTATAAAATAATGACAGGACAAGATTTAACCTTTTTTATATTCCGTATATGTTGTATTCGGAACGTCCGAACTGACTCACAATTCAATTCAATATCTTCACAGGCGATTATATAATTGTTCGAATTTGCCGTACATATTAAAGCATCCCAAAAATTTCCTTACTGAATAGCGTTGTTTCCGAGGAAATAATTGTATCCTTCTGGCACTTTGCACAGTCGATAAATAATCACATAATTTATAGAAATGGTTTATCTTGGTCTCCTGTTTGTCAAATAAATTTGGAGATTATTTGTGAAACAGTTTATCATTGCTAATAATTCAGGAGAAATCTTTGGAATGTTGTATCATTTACTAACGAATTATTTCTAAGGGAGGGAGAGATAAAGAGAGAGAGAGAGAGAGTGAGAGGGGGGGGGGAGTATCGGATACTTTATCCAACTTTTTAACGAGAGCTTTTTAAGATGTTGAAGGTCTCCGCTATTCATCCGTTCAGCGATACGACTATCTGAATAATGATAGTCGATTTCATACCCCACATGGCGGTAACCTCTTGCGCCAAGTTTGACTATTTCATAAATTTTTCTATCTCGGCTTTCACAAGATTTTCGTCATACTGAACAGTGATATCGACTAACATTATACGACTCACAGATCGGTCTATTATCACGATGTCCGGCCTATTGGCGCCAATAATCCTGTCCGTGATAATAGATCCGTCCCAGTAGAGCATTTATTAATATTATTACAAACACATTTCCGTTTTTGTTTCCGTTTTCCGATCTAATAATCAAGAAGCAGATAATTTGTTTTACACGTCTTTCATCTTTTCTCCTACTATTCTTCAGCGAAAATGATACGTATTTATTGTGCCACGATGAAATACATCTGTAGATGTGTTGGAAGATTATGCTTTGAATATCATATATAGTATTATATATCTGTATACGTTACCATTGCCTATGAATCGAAGTAAGATGAGTGTATTGGTTAAGCGGATTGTATGGGATCAATTTAATTTTTTATATTGCGATGTCGCTAGGCTTGCGGGTGTCCACTGGAGGGGTACGGTAAAAAAAAAAATCTGAAAGAATCAAAAAAATAATTTTTATGACGATATTTGAAAGTTATAATAGTTGCCTCGTGTCTAATGATTATGGCAAATGTTATATCGTGGCCGAATGTTAATATTATTTATACACAGACTTATGTTTTGTAAACAATTAAATTAGCAAGACCACAAAAATAGTTATGTTAGATATAATAGCCATATTAAATCACCTCTAGGAAATTAATAAATGTCATAGTGTGAAGCGATAGACGTAATCACGCTAATTTGGACCACTTTATATATACCTGATTTCATGGTAACTTAATTTACAGAAATGTTAGTGGCTTCACTTTATTTTGAACTATTAATTCATAATATTGAATTGCATTAATCACTATAGAATTTCACATTTAACCATTGAATAAAAAATGTTTAACATGAAGGTTTAATGAATATTTCACCACTACACTTAAAACAGAAAGTTCAGTTTCGCATGAGAAGTCTAAAGCCGACGTTTCCGCGGCGCTTTGCTTTAGACAGCTTATCGGTAGGCTTGCTCTTGACAAAGTTGCCATTTTTTCTTTCCCTTCTTGATTAATGTTTTTTTCGTGATTAATGTGCGCGCACTTATCTTAACATACAGAGAATTCTATTTGAAAAATCGTTTCATAATCCACATGCTATAACATGAAAAATAAATGATATCTCCATTAAGCCTTTCCAGTTACAATTTAACCTCAGGGAATTATTATTCAAATAGGCGATAACTTTGGCCTATCAGCTTGTTCCTGCTGCATAGATCTTTCGAAGTGCCGATACCGAATTGTAGCGTAGAACTTTAAATTAGGTGGGAAAGATTTACGTTTCACAGTTTATAGCAGAGTTATTTAAACGCTTAAATGTGAAGTCGTATTAAATCTTTTAATCGCCCTCTATCCGTTTGACACAAACTAACCTAACTTAAAAATTTAAATACTACGTAACTTAACAAATGTAGTCTAGCTTTAATCTATTGTAGCTTAAGTTACAACACTTAAAAATGATATAAAAATTCAGATAAAGTTTGTATTTTTCTTAAGAAAGCATGTAATAATAGGACATAATACAGGGCAAAATTACAGTGAACGATTTGTTTATCATTACATATTATAGAACAAATTCCCCTAGATGCGTCTCTCTGTCTGTCTGAACATATTAAACTCAAAAACTCATGAACATATTTTCACTAGTAGACATAGTGCTTTATGATAAATGTTTGAATATATGATTTTTTAAGATTTTCTGTAAATTGGCTTAAGTATGTCAGTGATTAATCGTGCATATACATGAAACCGAAACGTCGTTATCAGTTTACTTAATATTTATGTAAAGAAAATCGCATAACTCTTTTCTTTAGTTCATTTTTTCTTTCTAAATCTTATGACTTTAAGTAAGTTGAATAGATGTTTCGATTGACAGTCTTTATATTTGGTAATATTTTACAAAGATATGTAGAAGAATTGAAATGTATTTTGTCTCCATAAATAAATATATAAATATTACTAAATAAGGGCATTTAATACTATTTTCATATAAATAGAAAAAGCAATAACGTCTTTATTTCATTACAAACAATTATCGAAGAAATAACTATTATTACATTTATATGCATTTTAGGATAGCGCAATAGATAAAATGTACATATATCTCTATTATTAATAGACATCAGAAATATAGTACTCTTTAATGAGTTTTAAAAGTAAACACATAAAAGCTCAGATCCAGCTCTTAACCTAAAATAAACTGTGTCGTTAGTTATTGTAGGAAAGACAAATGTTTATACAGACGTTGTTCGTCCAAAGTATTATATGTATGATATTTTCAACTTTTATTCACAGATATTGTATCAAAGTTTTATATTGCAGAGATCTTTGAACAGTTAATTGCATTTGAATAGTGATAGAGAACAAAATTTTGTTAAGCCTTTTGTTAAGGGTACACAAGCAATAAAAGAGTAACGCGAATTCAAACGTGAATCTCAGATTATAGTAATTAAATAATAAATAACCTGCTATGAAAGTATAATCTGATGCGAGAACCCACGATTGATCAGCATTTTGGGTGGTGTGCTCATCGCCGCTACTATAATTCTTATGACCTTTGACAATACACGACTAACTAATAAGTTATTTTATACTGTTCGCGATCTAGGTCTCTGGATTTCAGTGGTCTATGATCGTCAACTGCTGAACGTATAGGCCTTCCTCATGATGATGATGATGATACTCATCTTAACTTTTACATATTTATATAGTCTGTACTGATTTCGTTACGAAATTGGGGTCGACAAAATCTTGTCAAGTTCAACCCCAAAAAGACACAAGTTTGCGCGTTTACCGCTAAAAAACAACCCTTTGTCGTGAGCCTTCGCTTCGAAAGCACTCCTCTGGTTATCTCAGCCAGTATTAGTATCCTCGGTGTAAACATATCGAGTGACGTTCAGTTTCGCGGTCACTTGGAAGACCAGGCCACCAAAAAGCTTGGTGTGCTCTACTGAGCATACTGCGTGCTCTACTGAGTATTTCCAGCCGAACCACCGCCTCCAACTTTATAAAACGCAAGTTCGGCCTCACATGGAATACTGCTTGCATCTCTGGGTTGGAGCTCCACAATAACAGCTTCTTCCATTTGACCGCATACAACGAAGAGCAACTCAAATGGTCAACGACCGAGCTCTTACTGATCGGCTTGATCCTCTGGCACCTCGGAGAGACGTCGCGTCTCTTTGCATTTTCTACTGTATTTTATATATTTCGAACGAATTATAAAATATTAATTAGCTTATTCATGAAACAATTTAATATACCTCCCTGCACTTTTAATATGATTATCCGTTTCGCTCCGAAAAATTGAGGGCATCGGCTATAAATGCAATTGTTCTCTTGATTATTTGCTTCTACGGCGCAAGCGAAATTGGGTTTTTGGTAAAAGTCGAATTAAATTAAAGCTGACGGACAGCCACGGACGGGCTCCGTTAAGCGTCCGCACATCGATTCCACGGAACTGTTATGTCCCAGACTATTCCACTTTACTCGCAGTCAGTCTCCCACGACATATGATTGCTGTTCGACTTCGAGTACATTTATACGCCATCTCTGTGAAACTTCTAGGCGACTTCGTAGTTTGAAACGTAGTTCAAGTGGCATTACATAAAAGACTTTGTGAATTGTCTTCGCTTTTATATGTATTACACATGCAAGTTAGTCGACGTTTATAGATGAGGGTGCAAACTTTTATCAGTTTAGTAGAAGACTACGGTTTGTTTTTAAATTTCAATTTAATATTCTTGTTGTTAAATTTTATTTATTTTATTCCATTCTGTCATGGAACTATATTACGATTGCGTTAGCTGTCCAATTAATTAATATGCGTGCGTGGGGATTTTCGGTAACTAAAAATAGAAAATTTGCATGACTGTATTATTTTTGGTATAGTATTATATTTAGCATATTTTGCCGCTTTAGTTAGATAATAAATTTACTTCTCTTACTTATTTATACTGTATAAAGTGTTTTTGGAATTTATCACTATAAAGAAGGTCCAATTATGAAAAGAAAATAAACTGCTTTAGACAATCGTGTCACGCAAAACGACATGACTCTTTGCAGATATTACTAATACAACTAATGTTTTTCATATTTACCAATAAGTGGTGTTTAATGGATGTTGTCAGCCTTTTTTATAAATGTAAAATCTACTGAAATACTTTTTGAAGCAGGGACATGACTGAGTTTCAAATAAAGATTTCACTTCTATTTGGATTAGATATTCAGATCACGTAACTTCCCGCTACCAGTTTTTAGAAAGTCACACGGACCACCTATACCAGTATAGCAGTTTTTCTTTTATGTACTTTTCCGCGTGAATTTTCACACCCAATCCCAGTTCGGATTAAATGTTACACTTTGTATAGGTAAAGTTTACAATTTTATGTTTTGTTTCTTCCTTGTTTCCAATTTGTTCGAGCTTTCGGAATCCTAGTTCCGAACGTCAAATGAAAAGAATTAAATTGCCGGCCCATATTAACGTCAGATGGGTGTTACTCTCGCAGCAAAGAATTTACTTGCAGTTATTTCTACATTTATTGTACAATGAAGTATTTACATGTAATCTTTAATTTATAACCGCTGCAATAATATTTACCATCGTAAAGCGGACAAATTTAGGAAATCATCATTTTAAAATATTATGTAAAAGACCACGAACTACCATATACTTACTAAGCTAAAATCTATTGACTGGAAAGTTATCGTATATTCTCTGTCTCTATTTTTTCTTCAGATCTCTCAGAAATGTATAATTATAATTAATCTATAAATTATATTATATTAAATGTTCAAGTACGATTAAATGATTAATTATGGATATTACATTATAATGAGTCTTAAATAAATAAGATCAGTTAAGATTTCTAATAAAAAATAATGGTGACGATTGAAGTAAATCCAGTAAACCTCCTAGTTGAGTATCCTCTGTCTAATAGTTTGTTTTGTGACGCGGGAATTATATTTGTTTTGTCTATCTTTGATATTTTATATTGTCGTCATATGTCAATGAATAAATAATGTACCATAATGCACAAACCAATAACGATTTCGGCGGTGTTACCTTAAAGTTAGATACTATAAATGTTTACACTTCGGAGAACAAACTTATCAAGCGCAAATTTGTTCATTAGGTTTTGCGTTTTCACCCATCTGCAATAGATACGATGTTTTGAAAGTTTGTAGAATAGGCGACGAGTTAAGGACGGAACGGAAGAGGCGTCCGCATAAATGCATGAAACTTTCTGCAGCAAGAAGTTTCTTTGATAACTACGCTGCGGAGAAGTACGTGAACTTGCATACCGCTTCAATAAATTTGACTAATTGCTATGCTCTCAAACTCAAAAAGAATGTCCCCCCACATTTAATCTCCAGTTTTCTAAATGTCCTTAGGAATCAACAAACACGAAAGTTCCTTTTAAATTATATAGCAGCAAGCTACTTGATTTAGAACATTTGCTTCTTTATAAGAATCAGCTATTTTTAAGTGATTTTCTAGATATGAGAAGTTAGTATATGGTACCGTTGGAGATGCTGGATTCACTTCGCTTGATCCGATCGGATTAAATGAGATTGTACTTAATTACATACTTTTCCTTAATTAAGACTTAAATAGTCTTTACTAATGTTAATTGGCATCTACTAATGTTAAAAACTGACTATTTTGTGTTTTACTAATTTTGGAGCATGGCTCATTGGCTCAACATAAAATGTTTGTTCTGTACTGTACATATATGTATCCGTACTTTCAACTATTTGTGGCGATAAAATAATTTTTTACTTTTTAAATCGCAGCGTCGGGCGTAAATTAAATGACAGGGTTATTGTCGGTCCGATGATTTGTTAAAAAAATTCTATATGATAAATTGTAACGAGGCCCTGCCCTTTTTCCACCTACATAAGGTCGGCATAGTA
>DWLR01000228.1:0-30766 GCA_018246295.1 Papilio alexanor hazarajatica
CCCACCATTAAAATACCCTTAAATTTTATAATAAGTATGTAAAAATGAAATGTTTTTTTCTATAGATATTTCATTAATGTGATTGAGAGCACGAGTAGCTGGGCCGAAAATGGCCCATGTCCTTTACAATAGAAAATTAAAATGTTTTTAAGCCAATATTACAGTGTAGGTAAATGACTATTTTGAGCGTTTAGCAACAATGCAAATTCATATCTTTGCATGTTTCTTTGTTATTTCTTATCTTCCATTTTGTATTGAGGACAACGATGTGATAAATATTGTGGATAAACCCGGCAGTGTCGTTAAGTTAATGCTCATAGACATTACTGAAATTTAAATACAGTTTAGATTCGGGTTTCATTTCGGAACATAGACTATTTTTTGTGTTTAGCAATTTTTATATACAAGGAGGCGCCGTCCATAGACATTTGCAACAAGCATTCTTGAGTTGCAAATGCGTTAACTACCTATAATAAACAGAGGAGAGGATAGACAGAAAAAACGACATTTCCTTCTCCTATCCATCCCCTTCCCCGTCAAGTCTTCTTTCCCTTCCCACCTTTTCCTTATTAAAAAAAGGGTGGGAATGGGAAGAGGACTAAAATAAGACCTCCAGCATCTCACTCCTCAAGACGAAACGCAGAATACTTTTCTTCACGCCTGTCTGTGAGGTCCATAGTATTTACATAAATAAATTAAAATTTACGTTTTACTTTCTTGCTTGCTTGCAATCTTTATCTACGTATGGTTAGAAGAAATGCAGGTTATTCATTCACCTGAGTTTGAAAAGGTAATAGTTAAAAGAAGCGAGTTTATTAATTTATTTTATACCAAGTGACTGCGAATCTAACAGTTCAATGTTCACCGTTAGGATTCGATACACCTAATCAAGGTTTAATGTAAGGGGTCATCCATAAAGTACGTCACACTAATATCGTAATGTTTTGACCAATCAACGTCCTTGTCACAGTTGTGAGATTAGTTGACGTCACATATTTTGCAATTTTACATCTAGAAATCGACGTCAAAAATAGAAGTCAATCGTCTCATAAAATAGAAATAATCAAATCACCCCGAAGCGCTTCGCGTGTAACGTCATTTGTTATAGAGATCAAGCAGCCGGCGCGTGATTCATAGTCACAAACATTTTTAAGTTTTTCATCAATAGTTAAATTTGGCTATTTAACACATAGATACATAAGATTTTGAAATGTGACGTCACCAAACTTAGGACCCCTCCTGCCCCCTTTAACATGTGATGTACTTTATGGAGGGCCCCTAATGCTAACTAACCATATTTATTCACAGCAATCCAACACAAGACAATAGTTGGCTGCCATTCACGCCAAGGGGCAGGGAATATTTGAGGCTGGAAGAGACTAGAAGCATGGGGACGTTCGCGGAGGAAGACCGGGTTAAATTCTGGAATCAGATTTACAAGCAGGCTAATGTTCCATATATTGTTAATACTGATTAAGTTTGATGCATGTGAAAAAATTTCATACAATATTTTTATCCTAATCAGCGTTTTATTTATATACCTTTGTTATAAGTACAATAAACGTAAACAATCATATAACAGCAACTTCAAAGAAATTTTTAGATATTTATCACACATGTAATGAAATTTTTAAATATTCATCATACATGGAATATAAAGTTTAATAGTTATTTAATATCATTAACATCGCTTTGTAAAGCAAATCTAAGAGCAGTTAAAACTTTCCTTGCATTTATATTTCCTGCAGTATTTAAAGTTGTAGAATAAAATATCACTTATATAGTGTAATGTATCTTCAAAATATTAACACATTTCAATAATTTTTATTATTTGAACTAGCCTATTGGTTAGGGACACGGATTACGAAATATGAGTTCGTGGCTTCGAATCCGCTATTCCACTACTGTCGTGAGCCAGGTCCTGATATAAGCTTAAGCTCAGTTGGAACGATTAAAAGAAATATTAGTAAATTATTTAAAAGTCTATTACTTAAAAAAACTGTTAAACTTTTTTTAGCGACAAGCGGGTTCGGACACGCGACTCTTTATTTCGCAATTCTTACCAAAACTAAAATAAGCCTAAACCAAAAGTTTATTTCCCTTACCAAAGCCAAGGTAATTAAACTCTCTCAATATTGAACCTTAGAAACTTTAAAGTCTTAAAAACAAACTTTAAACTCACTTTTACACAGATTTAACAGAGTTAAGGTAAATTTTGAGAACCCTAGTATGTTAATCGCAAGTGTGATTCACACAGCGAACGTAGTAAATGTAATGTTGTGGGAAACATGAAACTTGTACGCATTGCATTGCGGCTGAGGCCGCAGAAGAATCGTGTCGTGCAATTTAATAAAAATAATGAAATCACCGGCTATATTTTTTCTGTGTTTGAGTGTTATGTCAGTAAGATGTTTGGCCCAGCAGAACAATAAAAATGAAGTAAGTTGCATTTATTTTTACTAAATTAAGTCTCTCCCGTCTTTTAATCCAATTATACACAATGCGAGACAACTAGGTACAGTCAAGTTCTTTGGCGGTATTCCACTTACAGAAAAATTGCCTTATTCCTTGCGACAAGTTAAACTCTGCCTCCTTCTAACAAATGACCAATTAGGGAGCTCTCGATGTTTTAACAAAATAAAGTAAAATCTGTGGCGTACCTGCACTATACCCCTGACTATTGTTATCACCGCTGTTTTTGTTTTCCGCTCGGGAAGTTTTACAATCTCTGCCATTCAGACGAAATTATTATTTGCGAATACTCTATTTTTACAACATTGACCGACCGTTTTTCGTCCTAACACATTTAAAAGTGGCATCCTATTAGTTATTGTTTCTGCGTCAACGTCTCGAGGCGTACGAAACGTTTAAACAATTGCCTCCTTTAATATGGAATACCGCCAAGGAACTTGACTGTACTTTTTAGAAAACGTACCTCAAATCCTCATGACTGACACTCACTTAATGCCACTTGCAGATAGCAACTCCAGCATATATTTAAATACACTAATGTTAATTTTTTCTTGGTTCTAATCTAGAGAAACTTCCTGTGTACTTTTCTAATTTCAGAGTAATCCTATAGTCACCGTAAAAGAGGGTAAACTGAGGGGAGCATTAGCTACCCTTTTGAACGGTACACCATACTACAGCTTTAAAGGAGTGCCATATGCTTTGGCACCATTCGGAGAGTTAAGATTTCAGGTAACTTCCTTTATTATTTAGTTCCTTCTTGGCTAAGATTGGATGATGAAACTTGATGTCTAAAATCAATAATTTTATTAATTTGCACGTGGTATATCCTCCGTACGATTAATTATTAACGATCCTTAGGCACCATTTCCGCCAAGAAGATGGGAAGGTGTTCGCGACGCGATCGAACATGGCCCCATTTGCACTCAATACGATTTGTCGATATCGCAGATTGTGGAGGGAAGCGAAGACTGTTTATTTGTTAATATCTACACCAAATCATTACGTCCCGACGCAAAAATTCCAGTCATGGTATTCATTCACGGCGGTAGTTATAGTTTCAATTCCGGAAACTCTCAAACTTTCAGCCCAGATTTGTTTTTGAGGCACGACGTTATATTGGTAACGATGAATTATCGATTAGAACTGCTAGGGTATCTATCTCTAGACACGCCCGAAGTTCCAGGTAATGCTGGAATGAAAGATCAAGTAGCTGCATTACGTTGGGTCAAAGAAAATATAGTACATTTCGGAGGTGATCCTAATAGTATAACTCTATTCGGAGAGAGTTCCGGTGGAAGTTCGGTTACTTCACATCTGCTTTCGCCAATGTCCAAAGGCTTATTCCATAGAGCGATCGTAGAGAGCGGCACTTGCATTCAAGACTGGGCAAACGACAGGAATGCTAAAGAAAGAGCTTTTAGAGCAGGAAAACTTTTAGGGAAAGAAACCAATGATACAGATGAACTGTTACAATTCTTACGCAGTCTCAAGCCAACTCTACTCACAAACATCGCTCAGAAGACCATGACGACGGAAGAGACTTTTAGAGGATTACCAGATTATTTCGTACCGGTAGTAGAAAAGAAATTCAAAGACGTCACGGCTTTCATTGACGAAGAACCTGTCAGTATACTTGCTAAAGGTAAAGTGAATAAAGTACCTCTTATGATCGGTTACAATTCAGCCGAGGGTTTGACATTGATTACGTTTCTGCTACCGAAACTAGGCTTTTACAATGAGAATCCATCGTATCACGTTCAGAGAGAAATCGCGGAAAAGGTATCAACGGCGAAACTAAGGGAATTCGGAGAGAGAATCAAACGACTATACTTGGGTAATAAGAACTTAACGAGGGATGATCCACAAGCGATAGAACGTCTGGGCAGTGATATTCATTTCTTCTACAACACTCATCGCTTCGCCCACTTGTACAGTGCGTCGGCCAAACCTGTTTACATGTACAGATTCAATTATGATACAGACTTAAACATTTTGAAGAAATTTACCGGCTATGCAGAATTACAAGGTGCAAGTCATGGTGATGAACTTTTTTACTTGTTTTACAACTTTTTGAACAAGAAACCATATGACGAACAAGAAAAACTAAGAGAATTGGCTCTTAAAATGACCATCTTATGGACTAATTTTGCTAAAAATGGGTACGTTAAATTAATATAATATAGAAATAGATTTAGATTACGGCTAATAATGCGTATGCATAATAACATTAGATTCGCGTAGAATGCGATACACTCGCACTCTTTTCCGTATGGAAGGTAATATAATTCGGACGATGGTATTCTATTTTCGTAACTCCGTTAAATTATTTAACGATATAGTTTTATTTCAGTCATCGTTAAAAACAGATAGATGATCTAATTTGTAAGGTAAAAAATTAAATGATATGAAAAAATTGATTGGTATATCTACTTATTAAAAAGGCAATTAAAAGAATTCGAACTGAAATATGTAGATATCTTCTAAAATATTACATAGTAGATTGTTTTTTTACTAGAGACGTGTACTGACAATTACCGTACCCCTATAATTTTCTCGGTTTGATTATTAATGTTATGAGTAATACAATAATTGTCCTGAATTCAAGCCACATGTACATTACTAATGATAACCTTTTATTAATAAGGTTGGAAGTTAATCGATATCTCATTATCAATTAGAAAACCCTAGTAATGAGGAAAACAGTAGGTAAAATCATAAAATTGTTTTTTAATTAGGCTTATGTAATTAAAGATCAAATAATTACTAAATAACTTATAACTTCGGTCCAGTTATTCAAATTACATATTGATGAATTAATTTCAGTCCTCTTCCCCTTCCCCTTTTCTAATAAGGAAAGGGTGGTAAGAGAAAGAGGATTTGAAGGGGAAGGGAATGGATAGGAGGACATGTCCATTTTACATTCTATTCATTACTCTGTCTATTAAAGGTACGCAACGCATCTGCAACTCGCAAATGCTTGTTACAGTGCGTATGGGTAGCGGTCATTAAGGTGAAAAAAAATAAAAGCAGACTTGGGTATACTTCAAAACAGAAAATTACAATGCATTGGAATATTTAAGTAGTTAAAAATCAATAATCTAATCTTTTTTTCTTTATCGAATATTTTCTTCTCATCTATACAAAAAAAAATACAAAGATAATATGGTAACTATGCTACATATTAACATATAAATGTATAATAATATGTACAAGCTGTTTATAAATTGAATCTTAATATTTATCGGAGTGATTTTCCTCATGGTGACGAAGTGGGAACAGGAAAACGAGTGGAAAGCTGTGAGTGTCTTGAGTCGTCTGGTAATTTTTTGACTCATAAATAACATTGAGTCAGTGGAATTGTTGTTTAAATATTCTTTGCAATGCCAATCACTGTGATAAGAATAGTAGTAAATTTTGATTTTGTAGATTTTCTGACAATGTGTTATCTACTACTTTAGTAATTTGAGCATAACATTTGTTATTATAAATGTAAATCTACCTAACTGCGTGAAGCGTATGAAATTCACCTGATTGTAGTACATTTGGCTGACTTATTTACAATAATGTAAACAGAAAATGTTAAATTTTTTTTATGGAATTGAATTGTATTTTTAATTTCTTAACAGGAATCCAACACCAGATGACAAGTTGGGAGCAAAATGGTTGCCCTACACACGGACCGGTAAAGAATTTTTCAAGATCGAAGATAAAATGTCGATGGGTAACTACGCAAATGGCGAGAGAATGAGCTTCTGGAACGAATTGTATAAAGATGCTGGTGTTCCTTATATCAATGACAGCTGTTGAGCACAGCTTGTTTTAGATCTATATCGATAAAAATAATCTGTTTTGAGAATGTATTGTTTTAAATATAGACATAACTGAATACTCTTTTGTTGTTTTTATTGTAAACACCTATTCGATCTAGTTATAACGGTAGGTAATTTTAGATTAACATATCATCATCTCCCTGCCCTTTTCCCACTTGCGTAGGGTGGGCACAGTACATACTACTCTTCCACATATCTGGATTCTACTGCAGTCCATACTGTTATTGGTTTTCTGTTACTGGTCCTCATCGGAAATTAAGATACATATGTAAAGTGAAAATAGAACAGCTTTGGGTAAGAATGATACGAGATATAGCTCTCGTTGTTGATCTGCAAACCATTTTCGAATGTTTGTAACATTTTTAGTGCTATTAAAATAATAAATTTCACATGGAGTTGCTCTTTTACATGATTAAACATAGACATTTTTATGGCTCATCCGAAAGTAAAATGTCGTGTAGGTATCGTAATTTCCTGTTTGTATTCTGTTATCTAGTGTCATACTTACGAGGTAAATGACTACTTAATACTCAGGTTTTAGTAATTCCACACAATGTTTTTAGTGCTATAATGTTTAAATTAAATTAATAAATTACAAAAAACACAAACATTTTTCTTGTATTACTAATGTTTCAAGATATAATCTCAAAAGTGTCATACGTCGGACACATCTTTTTTTAATGCAAATTAACAAAATTATAGCAGAATTTCATGCTACGACTTCATCAGGTTATTTGACTACTAAGACTTCATTTACATTTAACAGGTTTACAATACTATATCGCCTGTGGCTGCCAACCCTAATGCATGACAACAGTGTCTTGCGCATCGTTTTATGGCATTGCGAATATAAACTGTTTCAGTGTGTCATAGGGCGCAGAGCCGCGCTGTCTCGTGCGGTGTAAACAAGTTTAAACAAAAATACATTAGCAATAATGGTGAGTTCCAGGAACATTGCGGGTGTTCTTGTTTTATGTTTCATATTAGAATGTTGCTCGAGTGGAAAAATAAATAGACGTGGTAATCAAGTAAGTTGCATTCTGTTCATAAGTGAAGTTCATGAAATGAAATGTATGTATATAAAAATATTTTTTTTATTGTTCTTAAAGCATTTATGAAATGTAATAATATTTGAATAGTCTGCTTAGACACTTTGATTAAATCTCTGATCTAGTATCTATATAGGCTTTTATGTAAAGCTGTTATGGATCAAACATCATTGGCTAGTCTAAGGAAAGAGGGATACGCCAACCATCTGTAACTTTATTAAAAGAACCAGGCGCTATGAACAAAAAATTCTCCATACAATTTTTCTAGTCACCTTAACATTTTTTTTTAAATTGCGAATAAAACGCGTGTAGCTTTATACCTTTAAAATAAGGAAGCAGAGCAGAAAACCACTGATAGACATGATGTTTACTCAATAAAAAAACAATCCAGAAAATGTACGATATAAAATAAAAGCCTATTCAAGTTCACTCTTTAGTTGCAATATGTTATTATTCGATAAATGAATAAGTGATACAAAGCTAGGATAAAAAGATAGCTACAACCTAAATCTAGAACAAACCCCGACAACCTGGTTCTAAGTTCAACCACTAAGCCATCACCGCATATCATGATCATCGGGTTTTATCAGTCCACTGCTGGACATAGGCCTTCCCCAATGCCTTCCATAGTATGCGGTCCTCCACGCACCGCATCCAGCGACTGCCGTCCTGGCGAGATCATAGGTCCATCTAGGAGAGCGGTCGACACTTCTGGTCCATCCAATGCTTCTATTCCCAGATTTTCTTCCTTAGAGAACGTTATAAAAATCTTATATATTATTTT
Source organism: Papilio alexanor hazarajatica (assembly GCA_018246295.1). Taxonomy (NCBI): domain Eukaryota; kingdom Metazoa; phylum Arthropoda; class Insecta; order Lepidoptera; family Papilionidae; genus Papilio; species Papilio alexanor. The sequence continues at coordinate 8,136 of DWLR01000228.1, forward strand.
CCAGGACAATCCGATTGTTAATGTACAAGAGGGCACATTGAGGGGATCAGTTGCTACATCATTGGATGGGTCTAAATACTACAGCTTCAAGGGTATTCCGTACGCAGAAGCGCCTTTAGGCAACGCCAGATTTCAGGTGAATTTTTAACATCAACCTATGATGATGAACCTATGATATTCAGCGAATCGAATCGAAATGTATTTCGATTCGTAGATATGTTTTTTTAAACGACAAATTGTGTTAAGTTTGTGCTCGGATAGATCACCGAGTTCGCAGTCCGTACACTTAGCCATTAACCTATTGGCATTTAAATTACTATAATCATTTAAATGTTTTAACAAAATCTAAACCGATTTCAAATGTATACAATTTCATTTATATCATTAAGTTATTTACAGTACGGTACGTTCTATTACAAATCCATTAAACCCAAACTGGGCTTGTCTTAACTCTACCAAAATGACAATTTACAGTATAAACATTTAAAATTAAATGGGACCTCATAAGCGTTCCATTACAGATGAACAAAAAAAAATGAAATAGGGTCGTAAATGTCGAACTTCTCGGGTTATAAACAAAAAAAAATACAAGCGAATTGAGAACCTCCTCCTTTTTTAAAATCTATTAAAATGCTAGCGTGGCTTTCGGACATAATTACGTTGTTTGTATTTGGATTATATTCGTCTAATAGTCATTAATCTATAAATATTTTTATCACTTCGAACTATTTTTACAAATAAAAACCTGCGGTGCTATGTGACGACGGATTTATTTTCGTTATATCCATTTCCAGTAAGGAGAATTTAATAAATTCCAAGTTCTTGTACGCACAGCTGATCGATCTTAAAACCGCATCAGTTTTCCTCATAAAGATTTGATGTTAAATTACATTTTAGTTACTTCGGCCGTTACAAGTTGTGGTTTTTTCCTAATTAAATAAAATTTGATTTGATGAAACGAATTGACATTATATATAATTAATTGTAGAGGATGAAAGAAGAAAGCAGGTGCGTTGATGTATGTAGCGAGAGGTGTTCCTTGATCATTCCGAATGTAAATCCATAAATTGGGTACAACCCAAATCACTAGATACGCGCGTAATTGATTATTTATTTTTGCTCGAGTATATAATTAATTTTATAAATTAATTTTTAGTTTTATATATAAATGAAAAGCCTTTACCGGCTACTACTGCTATAAATAGGTCAGGGTGAAAACTAGCACTGTACAATAAATGACATACTCGTATACTCGCTGAACCTGGCCTTAAAGTATTAATTTTTTAATTATGTGAAAAAGACAAAGGTTTCACTTTCATTTATTCCTTTAAATATAATTATGCAACAATATTTGTATAATTATTTCAATTTTCAGGCACCACTGCCTCCAAGACCTTGGAAAGGTATTCGCGAAGCAACACAACATGGTCCAGTCTGCACACAATACGATCTATCCATTAACCAACTAATAGTCGGCAGCGAAGAATGCCTATTTGTAAATGTCTACACTAAGTCTTTAAACCCAAACGCTAAGATTCCCGTCATGGTGTTCATCCACGGTGGCAGTTATAGTTACAATTCGGGCAATTCAGAAACTTTCAGTCCAGACTTATTACTGCGTCATGATGTCATTTTGACTACGATTAACTACCGCTTAGAACTTCTCGGATATTTATGTTTAGACTCACCAGAAGTTCCAGGGAATGCCGGAATGAAAGACCAATCGGCTGCGTTAAGATGGATTAAGAACAACATAGCTAAATTTGGCGGTGATCCTGATAATATCACGATATTTGGAGAAAGTTCAGGCGCAAGTTCGGTCACTTCTCATATGCTTTCACCGATGTCTAAGGGTCTCTTTAACAAGGTTATAGCACAAAGTGGCACCTGCATACATGATTGGGCGATTGACAGGAATGCAAAGGAAAGGGCTTTCAGAGCGGGAAAACTTTTAGGCATAGATAGTAATGACTCTGATGAACTGTTGGCGTACTTACGTGGATTGAATGCAACTCTGCTTACGAACCTTGCACAAAAAACTATGACATTCGATGAAACGTATAGAGGGTTACCAGATTATTTTATACCTGTCGTTGAAAAGAATTTTAAAGATATTGAATCCTTTATGAATGAGGAACCACTTCAAACGCTATTAGATGGCGACGCAGCTGAGGTACCGCTGATGATTGGCTATAATTCCGCAGAAGATTTGGTTTTGATAAACTATTTAGCTGACAAACTCGATGTATACAATAGAGATCCATCTTATTTTGTGACTAAGGAACTAGCAAGTAACGTAAACGAAGCAAAATTAAAGGAATTCGGCGAAAGACTGAGACAATTTTATGTGAACGGTAGAAATTTGACAAGAAATGATCCGGAAATCATTGAACATATCGGTAGCGACATTCATTTCTTTTACAATACGCACCGATTCGCTAACCTATACAGTGCGTATGGACAACCAGTATACATGTACAGATTTAACTATGATACTGATCTTAATATTATCAAGAATTTCACAGGATATGCCCATCTTAAGGGCGCCAGTCATGCCGACGAACTTTTCTATATGTTCTACAACTTTTTAAACAAGAAACCGTACGATGAACAAGCCAGATTAAGGGAATTGGCACTTAAAGTCACTACTCTTTGGACTAATTTTGCTAAATTTGGGTAAGAATCGTATCTATTTCTCGCTTATATTTTAATTATAATCATTATAAGAAAATAAAGGCTTTGTCTCCAGCCATTTAAAAGGGCTGATCATAAATGCTAATGAAAACATCACTCAAGCAATTTTTATAATGTTAATCGTGCAAACTGCAGATCTCAATATCTGCGACTTTTTGCTAGTTTAGCAATAGAAAATTCCTCCATATCCATGTCTTCTGTTGCAATACCTATATACAGCAACAACTCGTCTTCTGTCACCGGCGATAAATTTTTACATTTTCTATAAAAATACACAATACGATTGTTACAATTAATGTTTGCATCGTATTTGACTTCTGTCGTTCGTTGGGAGTTTATATATTTAAAGAGTCCTATATTTTGTAATTAGACATAAACTAGCACACAACGCGTGCGGTTCGGTATGTTACACATGTTTTTTTCTAAAAAAAAATTATCTATTTATGACAAACGAAAAAAACATACATACAATTGTAAATAAACGCAACCTAAAACGTAATACAGTTTTGTCTAAAAACATAAGTACGATGCTAAAATATACTGACGATATTTTTACCTACATAGCTAGATTGAATAAGTTTTTCTTATGACATTTACTTTATAGTGTGCATAATACAAATTATTATTCTTGAGGTTGAGAGAATTAGGATAGTAGACCTAAATATTAACATTTAAAAACAGATGATATTTAAATTTGTTTGATAGAAATCCGACGCCCGACCGCAGTTTAGGCGTCAAATGGCATCCATACACTGCACACGGTAAAGAATATCTGAAGATAGAAGAAGACATGGCGATGGGGCACTATGCTGATAAGGAACGAATGAAGTTCTGGGATGAATTGTACAAGGAAGCTTGCCGCCCTCATATTGGCTAGTAATTTAATTTGAGTAAGACAAACAAATAACAAAAATTATACTTAAAAAATTAATGATTTGTGAATTTGACATATGATTAATATAATTGACGATGGCAAATTACTAGAGCTAACAAGCCATTTTTGTGTTGTCATATTTGAAATTCAGTTAATATCATTAACCACCATTAAATTAGTCACCATTAAAAATGATGTAAAAAGATTTGTTTATGTACCACCTAATTAAGGTGGTACATAAACAAACCTTTGTACAATTTAATAAACTAATAAGAGGAATAACAATAAGCAATGTGTAAATTAAAAACATTGAAGATTCTAATTAGTTTTAAATTTAATGTTACCAACACATATGGAAAAAAGTTAAATAAATAATTGTTCATTATTATTATTTAAATAATTGTACTATCACTTTTATCTATTTTATAAGTACTATTGAATTGTGTGAATCATTGATTTAAGAAAAAACCTTTTAGGGATTGAGATGCAATATGCACAGGTCCAATGACCTATGTTGTAATGCCATGGTGAAAAAACATAGATTTAAAAACACAACATTTATAACCTTACTTTTTAATGTCCAAATATATATGTTCGTGATGATTTAAGAAATGAATTAATCCATTACCTCTATACAATGTAGAGATGATGTATGTATATATTTTACTACACTGCTTCAGAGTCAGCATCAAAGCTTGTAATGGTTTCTGAAATTTCAAATAATGACAATGACAGTAGCAGAGTATAAAGGCAGAATATTAAAAATAAAGTTTGGTTGATTGATAACATCAACACTTTGTTGCTTAAACACCGTCATGACGTAATCTGTAAAAATAATTATCATATCTCATATAACATTAACAACCATATAAACTCATTTTTTTCTAACAATATTCTATGATTCATAACAGGAATCAAGAATAATGGAGTGTACCAATGGCAGCGTCTTTTGACAGACTACTTTTTTTTAAATTTATCAAGGCAAACAAACAGCGTCACAAACACATAAAGATAAGTTAGCTTAACTGTGACACCTACACCGTTTACCACAATATCATCATCATCAGGTATTTCCAAGCCAATACGACTTAGGGTCCTTCAAGAAAAGAGTGTACTCCTTCCTAAAAGGCTGGCTTCGTAAAAGGAAGTCTTGTTAATATAAAATAAAAAAAATAGTAATATAATTACTTACCAATATCGCTATTAGGAAAAAAACTCCATTTCATTTTTCTCAGCTATTTAATCTTGTTAAACTTATTTTGACTAGATTTTATGACCTTGTTTTGAATAAGAATGATTTGAACTAGATAAATATTACAAATTATATTAATTACTCAATTCTGCAGGCTGATTACTTTGTTTAATTACTTTAATACCTCCTACAATTACCACTTCTTGAATCCTTTTTAGTTCTATTAACATTTTGTTGATTTTCTTTTATAATATATTTCCTAAAGATAAATTGTTTAACTTATTTTGAAATTTTTGTTCGGAAAAAATCAATTCAAAACACATACAAATCAGGCTAGCACATTTGCCATAATATTTGCACAAATGTACCTAAAGTTGATATGAATAACAAGGCTATCAGTGAATTATTAAAAAAGAACCAAATTAAGCTGACATACATAAATGATAGTTCAGAAATAGGTCTCTTGATAGGTGCTGATTATTCAGGTTTGTTACTCACAAAGAGCTTAGTACAGCTTGGAACTGGTCTAACAGTGTTTAAAACAAATCTTGGTTGGACATTGCAAGGTAAGACTCAGGATGCTATAATAAACACCAATGTTGTTACAACTTTAACCACCAAGGTAAAAACAGGTACTGATTTTAAGGTCCGATCATTTCAGCGTTTATCCCATTCAGAACTTTCTTCATCTGAGGTGGAATTGAGTCGAGAATTGGATATGAAAAATTAAAATTACAATTCTCCTGATAAGAGATATTGTAGTCTTAAATCCTAGCAGCATAATAATTAACAAAAAAGATGCTAGAGGGCCAGACAGTAATAAGCAAACCAACAGAGAGTATGCAGTTCAGACAACTAGACATGGGAAAATTATTAGAATGCCCAGTAAATATAAAATTTAATTTAGTCATTTACTTTGTCTGTGACATTGGTTTGGTATTTACTGATTAAGAATATAATGATGACTTGTGATAAGTGTTATGTTTCTCAGGTGCTAATTAGAATAATGATTATTGTATTTATTATATATTGAAATATTGTAATTTGTACTTTATATAAAGATGATTATTATTTTGAGAATTTCTAACAATATGTTTATTTTTGTAAAGACTTTATTATGTTTTGTGAAATTGTGTTATGTTTATGTTTCTCTTAATTTTTATTTTTACGGCTGACAGCAATTGTCAGCGTCTTGTAAATTAATCAGTAGGTAGAAGAAAATACAAGGTAAAAGGATGACTACAATGTCTATCATTTCTTCAATAATCCTTGCACAAAATTAACTAGTATAAGGCCAATAACAAAGTCCCGTTCCTTTTCATGATATTTGGACTCATATTCCTTGCCTCCAAGTGCTTCTTTGAAAGGTCCAAACATGTAAAAATCACATGGCAATAAGTCTGGACTGTAATGTGGATGATCAAGTGTTTTCCAGATCATTGTCCTGGAGGAGCAACATATTGCGGATGGGACAATCTCATCTTTTGCGTCGATACCTAAAGCTTAACTTGATCCAAGAGACCGCAGTAGTAGGTTGCGTTAATGTCTGACGTCCGTTGAAGAAATCTACCAGTAGGATCCTCCAATCCTAAAAAACGTGACCAACACTTTCCCCACAATCGAGTTTTGGCATTCACAGGGTTTTCTTCGTCTTTCTTTCTCCACTCCATACTTGCCTGCTTTGATTTGGAGATGTAATGATGCACCCATGTCTCATCACATCAAAGTGACAATATTAATAACTGATGTTGATGTTATCAAACTCCATCCTTACGCTTTTTTTTCTGCCACAACTGACATTTGACATTTAACTAAAGGCTTTTGTCAGCCATAACCGACAGATAATTTACGGCTCAAAAACTTGTTGCTTTAAATGCAGTCCTAAGGTGCGGCGGTAAGCTTCTATTTAGAATATATTAGCAATAATAATGTTTGTACAGTCGTTATAGACAATTTAATTAGTTTGATAATGTTAATTTCATTCATCAATATTATTTTCTGCTAGTTATGTACCAACAGCACGATATAAAAAGTTTATAATTTTTGTTTGACAAGTTATTCGTATTGATAGGCATTTGAAACTATACTGTGTAGTTTATTTTTTTAATTATCATTCACAGATGCAAGGAATAAGTTAAACTTGTGAGATGAGAGGACTTGGAATATTTCGATCGGTAAGTTGCATTAATTGAATTTTGATGGTATGGTGTGTGAATTTCGGAGCATATCCACGTAACTAACGACTATAGAACAGGGATGTAGAGTCAAATATGTGTGCGTAGTAAAACTAAATTTTAAGATTATTGTCGTACATAAAATATACTAATAGAGAAAAGACTTTTTATTACTAAACTTTTCATACATTTATGTCCAACGTGGTCATAACAATCTCAAAATTATAGACGAAACAACATCGGAAACCACCCACATTTTAATGATTTCGAAAATGCTACTAGTTTTTGTACTGTTTTGGTAACAATGATTTTTCGTAGTGAATTTGAAAATTTAGCATTAAATATTTGCAACAAAATCTCAAAATTATTTTGCTCTAAGTTCCGACTCTTATGTTCTCTTTGATACACAGATCATTTTTGACGTTAAAGTGACAATCAAGTGGCAATGACAATGACATTGACACGATAGATAATTTTTACAATATCAATATTATATATGAAAATGAAACTATAAGTAATTATGAAAAAGATAAATATTTTTTTTGACGTTTGAAGTTTGACATCAACATGTCTTAAATATTTTTAAATTAATTTATTTACATTTTATTAAATCTTTGTTATTTGATAATGATATACTACATAAGTTATGTGCGAAAAATTATACTAAGTGCGCTGTAGCATGGTGTGAGTGACAGTTGCCTGTATGACGTTGACATCTGTCAATACCACATGACTAGGGATGTGACGTTTAGCAATTTATTTTTATCGCTGACGATACTCGCAACATTAATCTAGTTCTCTTTAATGTTGTTATGAAAATTAGTTTAAAAAGCAAATTATTATTTAATTGGTATTTTTGAGGAGACTCCGTCCGTACTAATGCGTAGTTTCTAGGGATTAAACCTTTATCGCCTATGGTCTATGCGATATTTCAGATCTTCTTATAATATTATGTCTGATGGATAGAATTTAAATAAAATAAATAAATAAAAAACGTGTATAAACTTGTCAATATAAATATTTTCTTTGTAATTATATAAAATTATCAAAATCGGGTTTATTACTTTTTTACGTGACATTTTTCCTCTATGGCGCATCGGCGTGGCGGCCATTTTATTTACCCGTGCGTGATATATATGTTTTTTATTATAAAAAAAATATCGACTATCCATCGTAGCAGTACATCCCATCGCTAAATACGTCTACGGCGTTACGTTATACGCATAACACTTTCGTTTATTTTTCTTTTAGTTTGATTTTATTTGTAGACTAGAACATTCTACCTGGGTGAAATTTAAGTTGCTACAGTTATTAATGATTTAATATATTACGAATGTGGTACAGCTGAAATACTAAGTCATAATTTGTAAATCGCGGCAACTTTCAAGAGTGAAACGAAACGTTACTGAAACTGTCACCCGCACCATGCTACAGCGTGTGACAGTGGGGTAGTATAAATAGATGGTGGATTTGATCAGCAGCAGATCTGCAACTACGCACAGATTGGAATACCCATTGACCCCGAGTCTAATTTGCATATTGTTACATATTAAAACAAATTAATATGTAACGATATGCAAATAATTAGCATTTGAACTTCAAGCGCAGGTTGCAGCAGAACCTCCAACGTCTGAAAGAATCAATCCAATCAATTCAATTCAAATGTAGTATATTTTGTGCTATTTTACAATGTCATATTAAATACCTTATATAAGTATATACGTATATTCCCAAGGAGGGTTGGAGACAGGCAGGCCGCCGGCCGTAAAACTATAGCCAAAACCAGTAATAGTATGGACTGCAGTAGAGTCCAGGATATATGGAAGAGTAGTACATATTGTGCCGACCTTACACGTAGGCACAAGGCAGGGAGATGATCAATATTATCTATGAAAATAAAATTATAAGTAGATGATGAAAAAGATAATTATAATATAATAAGCTCGGATAACTTTATAAGACTCTGGGGATGAATACGAATCGAATGACAGCTTACTCTTCAAAATCGGTCCGGCCGTTTAGGTTACTTACATATCCACGAAAAACATAATTCTCCTGTAGGTCGAGCAAAAACAGTACAGTTTTGTAGAACAATTTTAGAATGAATTTCCTTGTATGTAACAAAGGTAATGTGTAAATAAGGTAATTGATAAATAAAATAAATCATAATAAAGTTAGCAATGAGTTAAAAAAAATCTATTAACTTCTGTTCGTGAAAGTACTACAGCAGTGCAGTATCGAAGTAAACGTTTGTCGGCGACAGCAACGTGTATATACGATAAGTTTTTCTGCAACGTTTCAGCTTAAAAACTACTTTTTTCGCTGTGAGTGATAAGCTTACGTAGGCGTAACAATATAAACGAACTGTATACAGAATTACGTTTGCCGTTATGTCTACTCCAGTTGCATTTGCTAGAAGTGAAATGTTACGTTTTCAATTGTGTTCTGTTTTATTTGTTGCTCGATGATACAATCAAATTGCAAATATTTGTCGTATCTTACTGAGCAAATACAAAGGGTGCGTTATTCTTATACTGCGATGATAAGGTCAATAGTGTACGAGTATAGCAGGAATACGAAGTACGCGCCTCGGGCGAAAAACGTCACGCGACGCAATATCGGCTCCAGTAAACATTTGCGAACTGCCGGATAAACTGAGGGCAAGTTTTTTTTTGCTTTTGTTGTATGGATTTCACATGCGAAATACTTGGTTATTATTAGTGAACTTATAACATTTTCTAATAATTATTAAGTTTGTACTTGTGAACTTATAAGAGGTTAATAATGTACATTAGATTTTTATTATCCTTTTCTAAATATGTGTCTTGATATATTATATTTAGACTAAATATAACGTAAGGTTATTAAATATATATATTGTTTCAAGACTTTATTAGTATAATTATAAATAATTATTAATAAATATATTTTTTGTATATCATCAGCTATATTTAGAATATAGCACAGTCCATTAGAATTGACGGCAATACACAAATGAAAATGTGTCCATTTTATTTGCCCTATTAATTCGCTATTGGAAAATCACTCTGCGCTTTTGTACGTGCGTCATGTTTGAACTAGTTTTGGTCGCTTGATAATGAATATTTCAAAGCCTAAATGAAAATAAACGTTTGTTGTGTTTGTTTTACTTGTATCGTTTTAATATTAAATGCACCTCGCGTTATTTTGTGTACTCTCAATAGATCAATTTTAAATTATTAAAGTTAGATTTTACGAAGCGGGTTCTGGATTGGATTCACTGGCTAAAGAAAATTTGTGTGTTGTTTTGTGTAGATACAAAATTTTCGTTTTCGATTTTGATCTTTTGTCGCATTAGGAATCTTACGATTTTCCGTTAAAAGCGGGTAATGATTTCTGTTTAAGTTTACCGAAGTAAAGTAGCGTGACTGCGTATTTCCCTAAGGTGAATTTAAATGTAATGAAATAAATGTATGAAAGTTAAAATTCACAACAACAAAGCATCTCCTATGTTATGACAGCCCCAGTCTCGATGCTGTTGTGCCTGTAGCAAAGCAAAGGAGGGTGATTGTATATGGGGCCAAAAGTTTCTAAAATTGCCGTTTCTTCTTCGGAATCACTGCGAAATAATATTATTTGGATGGATGATATTGGATGCATCGACGATTTGGACGAGGATGCAAAAGTCGACTAGACAGAAACTAGGCCGCAAGTGTAAACCTCATTGACGGTGTCATGGCGATTCTTCTTTCAGCAGTTGATGTCTGTTAGCTTAAAATGATGATTACCGTAAAGAGATTATATATAATACATACATACGTAGGTTGCTTATTTAAGCGCGACGTTAGTACCTTTACACAATTCATTATCGCCCGGATTCTGAAAGGTCAATCAATTTAAATTACAATTAACCTGTGTTTAATCCATGATCAATATATAGCATATCAATTTTCAAATAATCTGATACTTATTTGACATGGCAATCAAAGTGATAGTAGTATTAGTTGAATAACAGTTTGACAGATCTTTCATGTTCAAAAAACGAATCATTAGCCCTCAGACCATAAGCGGAATGTTCGCTGTCATCGTTTTATGGTGTATTGTCCACTACTATGTACTATATATAATAAACAAACCGCTGCTGTAGATTATTGTTTTCATTCTATTTGCATGTAAATGGTTCATTTTAATATAACGCAGTTTTATGATATTGGTTTGCATATTTAGTTACAGTGAGTTATATTTAATTAAAAGACTGTTATTCCAGCTCTAAATATGACAAACAGTTTGACAATAATATACCGCTGAAACAAAAATCCTATATAATAAATCCATAAACATTCTAGTCGGAGACTTTTAATACATTTTGTTAATTATTGCTATATGTCAATCTTTCGAACTTGATAGAAATAAGTATGTTGAAATATACCTACTATTGGGTAACATGGTCTCACAACACAACAATGTTTAAAAAATACTATTACAAAATAAAAGGATACTATACTAAATTCGTGCTGTAATTCATTATGGGTTTATTGAAAGTTTGGTGGAAATAAAATACAGGCGAGAACGGAAAACAATCCGATACAGTCGCGCACATAAATGCCTAGCGTCGTCACACTTTAATGTGCTAGCCACGAATTCATTATGAATCCTCCGGCAAAGGCTGCAGCATACGCTTCCCTCTTCACTAAATCGTCTGACATTAACTCTATTGATATATTATTCGTCGCTTATTTCTTCAGTCTTGTTTTATATTCATCCTGTGTTGGTATATTATGATTTCTTTTTGATATTTATGCTATCTTAGCTTCTATCATGATTCTTCTGTTAAACGCAGCTCTCCTTTAATACAAAAAATACTTACTGAAATAGTATTTTATGTGGCCATTTTTATATACAAGTAGATGGCAAACGAGCAAGTGGTCACCTAAGTGACCGCTACCCATAGACATCTGCAACAAGCATTTGCGAGTTGCAAATGCGTTGCCTACCTTTAATTAATAGACAGACGAGAGACAGAGAAAAGGACATTTCCTTCTATCCATCTCTTTTCCTGTCAAGTCCTCTACCCTTCCCTATTATAAAAAACAATCCTTATTGTAAAAAGTTGGGAAGGGGTATAGGACTAAAATTAGGCCTTGGGCACCATGCTCCTTAGACGAAACGCAAAATACTTCTACTTCACGCCTGTCTTCTGTGAGGTCGTGGTATTTCACTGGTTGAACGGGCCATTTGTGCAACAGATTTTATTGTTGCGGTATTTTACTAGAAATGTACTATTTACTACATATTCTGACTTATAAATTGAATCTAGAGCCCCATTTATCTTTAATGAATGTTATATTGATGTGTAAGCAATTAACACGCAATTAATTTTGAACCCCATCCGTAAATCCATCAGTTGTACAAACGAAATTTAATAAGTTAATTTAATAAAGCAATCAATTTGAAGCGACAATTGGGAACGAATGGTCCCCACCTGATTTTATACAGCACCGGGACGCGACTGTTTGTCTTTGTCGGAACGTTATTTACCTTTGTCGCTTCCCGCGCCGCGTTATTGGAAATTATAATGTAATAATGCGTAGGTCACGTGAAACATTCATTTATGTTGTCAAATTTTAATAAAGTTTCGATTATGGTCATCCAACGCCCACTTACACGTAGGCCCATGGATCCCCATAAAGGTGGGCACTTGCCAGCAGTCACGCAACTGTGGACAGATATTATACATTCTATAACAGATTATATTTTATATAGGATATAAAAGGAAACCAATGTACAGCTCGCGGTAAAATATTTTGCACATCAACTTTTGGAAAGGGATCTCGAAGTCGACCTTTGGAAAGGTAAGGCGAAATCTTTTTTCAAAGGTTGATGTGCAATATAATTTCCGCTTACTATACAAGTATGTAATCTCTATCTTCTCTCTATTTATCAAATAATTGAAGGGTATAGATTTTATCTTATGTAATTTTATTTACGGTGACAATAATGAGTTAATATGGCAGAGAGAAATTTTCAGCTACATTACAGGAACGTGAAATTGATCCGATCGTGTTGTAAACATTTTATATTCTCAACCCGCAGAACATCTGTAAAGACGCGATGCATATCGCGCCATTGTGAATAAAAAGTTGATGAAAGGCCATTACGAAGGCACTAAAACATGGAATAAAATTATTCATAATGGAAGAAACTGTTTTTGTTATTAAATGAATATTTCAATATCATCAGGATCAGGATCTCTTTAAGAGGAATTTAGTTAGCTTTTAATCGTCTTTCAGTTTCATCTTTTCTTTGGGGTTTTGGGAAAGCGACATACGATGATGAACTTCAATCATTTTTGAATAACCTCTGTTTTTCATCGGAATTTACTATCTTCGAAAACAGTTAATTTGATTGAAGAGCGAAAGAGTGGAAACATAAGGCCGATCTCACTGGTGCTGTTTTAAAGAATCTGTTATTATCGAAGTTATGGTGTTTTTCTGACAATATTGTACTGAAAGGCGGCGTGAAGCGGCTTTGAAGTGTCGCGATAAATGATTTATTTGCAGCTAAATTGGTTGAACGATGCAAAAGTATAAAGGCAAAGCTTTTGTTATAGCTATAATGTATCGGTATTGTTTTATTTTTATTATAACCCCTTGAGTATTAGCAGGTACAAATTACATATAGCAAGTGCCTTATGTAATGTACATACGTAATATATTAAACCACACTTAAGCTTGATAGCTTCTGATCTGATGATCAGTAAACAAACTCAAATTTATAAAGAAGTAGCCTTGAGGCAGGTCCGATGGGTGACCGCTGTCTCGTAAGTGCTTGCATGCACCCTGAGATGAAAATGAGAGCCTCGGATGAGAGTAAACTCGAAAAGGGTTCACGCCGTCATGAACACGGAAGTGTGCGAAAGCGTCCCCGTGTTTCTGACTAGTAGCGGAAAGAAGGAAATCGTGGGGTTTTAGTCGGTGCGAGCCCGACATAACCACCCTACTATCCCTACGCTTACACACCCTATACTAGGGTGTGTATGCGTAGGCATTTCCCCACGTTAAAAAAAAAGGTACGGTGGGTATAATTCGCACCAAAAACCGAAGCTTATTTAGGGACATTAATTTTTTTTTTGGTGAAACAAAATGCTTATGCAGTTTTCTTTTCCTAAAGTTTTAAATATGTCATTTCAGCAGTTGAACTTCAACAGTTCTGTTTAGTAATATCATATAGTGAGACATTTAGCCTAGAGCTATGTGGCTGAATTTGCATTACTATTATATTCAGCAAGAAGTGTCAGACTAAAAGTCAAAATCCACGAACTTGTTTAGCGAGGTAAATTCTGTAGACATACCTAAATTTCGAATATTGTGATGGAGCCTCATACGTCACAAATTCTAATAATATCTGACGTTTTTCTCGGCAGAATACTGTTTCTGCTTCGATAATGGCTGTGTTATGTTGTTTTTATAGTCGTTTCCCTCTGATAACAGGTGTAAGGATTTACAATTCTTAGTTTTGTGATTTATTTGCAGCTCAACGGGTTGGAAGGCTTTAGAAAATACAGGAAAAAGTTTGAACATTACAGAAACTTGGGCTATATAATTATTAAGGAATTCAGTATGTTTTTTTTTACTAATGCTGTGTTTTGTTGACATAGGACACATAAATGATTTAGCGTTTTTATACGAACATCTGGTTACATCATCGCTTTTTAAAAAGTTACAACACTGCATGCAAGATCATATTTACCTAGTTATTGTTCTGTACACATATGTATAAATGTAAATAAAATAAATCAGATTATAGAACTTTCACTGAGCAATCACAGACTTTATATCGTCTTATCTTTTAAACAATAAAAAATCGCCATTTCTTCTTGCTTATTCCGGATATTCCTTGCAACGTGATCCGATGCCATAAATTTCTGGAATCCTTGGCGTAGAGAGAGCATGTTAAATGCTTGGCAGCTCGAACTTTTAAGGAACTTTTTCACAGCAATGTTAGTATTTTAAAACGATAGTGTACGGTGATTTTATTTCGTGCTTTCTTGTTTTGTTCGTATAGTTGGTAGTCTTTTGAGCTTTGACAGTGGGCTAATAGAACGAAATGTACTTTCGGAGAAAGTCATATTAGCAGCAATTTAATTACAATTATACTTATTACTACGGATATATATTACTACGGACTGCGCCCATACGACCTACCCCCGGTAGGTCGCATGGGCGCACCGATGGCCGGGCTGATTTTGAAGTTTAATGAATACGCATTAAACTTCAAAATCGGTCAAACCGTTGAAGCTGCAAGAGCTCATAATGGAAAGGACATACATACACAAATATCGGCGAAAACATGTATCCTCCTGTCGGTCCGGCAAAAACAATTTAATCAATAATTTTATTAGCATACATTTATAATAATATATAAATTATACTACCTCTTCACATACTTCGTAAGTTACGTGTACGTTAGTACACCTAATCCACGATTTAAAACTAAAAATAAAAGCAAAGCAAAAGCAAAGCGAAGTCACAGTATAAAGCTAACCTAAGAGGTATT
This sequence comes from Papilio alexanor hazarajatica, assembly GCA_018246295.1. NCBI lineage: Eukaryota > Metazoa > Arthropoda > Insecta > Lepidoptera > Papilionidae > Papilio > Papilio alexanor. The sequence goes on from DWLR01000228.1 coordinate 23,605, forward strand.
TCTTTTTGAATACATGCATTAGTTTATCTGGGTTTTTCTGAATGGTATATTGTAGCGGTTCTCGGTGGAAAACTTTTATCATTTCCGCTACAAACAAGTTTTAATGAGATAGAGCTTATGAAGGTGCAGCGATGCATCATTCAACCTCGACGTGACAAAACAACTTCGCCAACAACTGTTAGGAAGTATAAACTAGTATAAGTAGTTAAGACGAACTCTGTCGGTACAAGCGGAATGAAAATCGAGAAAAAGATATTTCTGCCAACGAATACAAAAAATCATACTTATGATGTCCTTTCATAATTGAAGGTTGTTAGTCGCTTTTTAAGCACTGGGTTAATTTAAACGTTTTATGGAGTGATTGTGTTTTGTTTATGGTTATTTTCATTGGTGATGAATCTATATTGTAAAAGACATTTTAGGTTCATACACATACAAACATACATATGTATATCCTAACATATCCCAAGTGGTGCAGTATCCTAAAAATGTTTTTAATGATTATCATGCAACAACGAAGTTTTGCAAAAGACTAGGTATAAAAGCTAGTTGACCTTAAAATGTTTTCTTTTAAGTTCTCTTAAAGCATGCAGTGAATGAACTTCAGTACCATACCTGGTTCTACTTAGAACATTAGGCATAGGTGTGGGAAAAGTGTGTGCGTTGTTGTTTGTGCGTTAAATGTAACTGTAATTTTGTGATAATGTATACATATGAAAATTATTCTTATGATCTATGCAACAAGACCTAAAATTTGCTTCTGAGCAGTCAAGGTCATTAACGTCCTTTTCTTAGTACGGTGGAACATACTGCGATCGCCAACCCTGCCAAGCGTAGTGATTATGGCATATCTCCCCTCCCAGTGTTGCGATCAATGGGGGAGGCCTATGTCCAGTAGCAGACGATCATAGCATAGGCTGAGGAGGAGTCAAGGTCATTAGTTCAAGAAATTTGCCGGATACTCTACGTCAGTTACATTTTTGATTTCAGTTAGACAGTATTAAATGCCTTAGAGTATACTTTACAAATTTTCGATTACATAAATGAATTTTACTTATAAAATGAAAGTGCACCGCAGACGATCGCTTAGAAAACTTCGTCCGTTTCCATAGGATGCTTCTATAAATGTTTAAGTGCACGAGGACTTGAGCGCGGCGTTTTAGTTTCTCCTCCAATTCCTGCTCATTTTTCTGCAAATGTTTCTATACACTCACGTTATAATATAAACCCAATCCAATAACATAAAATACTAACTGTTTCATGCTGGTATCAAAAGATTCTTTTGATGCATCTTTATTCTTCAACTATTCGGTAATTGTATAAATATACCAAGGTATCAATTGAGTTAACCTGAAACTGCCTCGCACAAGTTCAATCCAAATCGGTTTATTTCCGAGATTGTGTAAACTGTGCGTGGAGTTTGAAATTACTTAACTATGGCAAAAACGTTAACGTTACCTCCATATCGTTTGAAAACTGAAATCATTTTAATATCGGATATTTGAGCATTAGACAGATAAATTCCAATTCGGGCTTCTTATTAGAAATCTTTTCACTTTCTTGACGAGTTTTGCTTCCATTTTAAATATTCATAAAGTTGTTAAAATATTTGGCAGCGAGTTCTCTTTAGAAGATTTTTTTTTATCGCCATAAGATAGATACATTTTAATTTCTGTATCAGAGATGAAAGTGAAATAATTTTTAATTTAAAAGGATTATTAACGATTTAAATGATAGTGCAAGATATTTACAATAAAGAACACTATTACAAATATTGTTAAACATTAATTTATTATTTAGTTCATATTATTTTATGAACATTACCGTCACAAATTAAAAAGTGACAACAAAGTTTCAAGGTTTAAGGATATGCTTTTTCATACAGCATATTTTGATATATCATAAATTTTGAAATTACCATGGACCACCTCCATATTTTGTCATAAAAAATATACATTCTCAAAAATATACTTTTTCTAATTAGCTTAAAGTGATTTCCACCTTCCTCAATCAAATAACTAAAAAGTTATATCTTGAATTTTATCTGTGGGTTTGCGGCCAAGGGCTGAAATTTATTTGGCTGCGGCGCCATAACGTGGCATATTTTAACGCGACCATTTTAATAAGTAACTTTTAACCTTTTTCGAATTCATAAAATGTGAGCAGTACGATAAACGAAAAGTTTTCTACTTTCGCATAGTACTTAGGAAATCATATTACGTTGACTTATAAGTACATCCACACACAAAAATATATAAATATATGTTTGTTATAATGTGATAAAGTAAGTGATCAACAAGGACAACGCTTTATTTTTGAAGAACCCTAAATCCTATTGGGTTGTAAATACCGCTGAAGACAGGGCATTTCACATGGCGGAGGTACTAAGGAAATGTAAACCATCAGGGTGATGTAGATGGAATTTTACTGTGCATTACTTGCAAAACTTGTAAAAATTCTCCTGTAGGATGGATTTGTTTATTAAAGCGGGAATTTACTGGGAGGAAATAACAATAGATCCACATTTTTATTATTACCTTCTCTTTGTCTCTGTCACATTTTTCTTATTATCTAATCTTTGTCTATGTTGAACACTGCATATATTTATAGTGGTGATGATGACAAATGTTCAAATATCCGCACATATACTACAAAAGATATATTGTATGACGACCTACATATATCACGTCATTAGACGATATTGTTATGATAATGTCTCGACGTATACTGTACAGGCCTTTCATTTGAACTTATATACCTGTATATAGAAATAGACACTTCGATGAGTTATGTTGATATAAAAAATAAAAGCCTCACTCGTTAATCTCTGTTGGACTGTAAATATTAAATATCAAATAAAAATTCCGAATTCGGTGGATTTATATCACAATTAAATTCGTGTAAAAATGATGGTCTTTCCACTTTTGTTCCAATTGTAAAAACTGGAACAATTTCCGTATTTTATTACATTCAGAGAGAACCACTTAAATCTGGAACATTTTTCATGTGAGTACATGACGGTTTCAAATAATCCATTGTTACAGTGATTTATTGATTATTCAATGAGAAATTTAACCGTTTGTTTCAAAAATTTTCTTTGAGTTCAAAAATGTTGAATAAATTGTGTTAAAATAATTTCTATTACACATACTTCGATTTAATAATTATTTACAATCTGTCACGCTTGAGTCCTGTTTGAGACATACCATGTCTTTCAAATCTAAATATACAGACGTTTCTTGATAGATTCTTGATAGAATAGTCTTCCAACATAAAGATCTAATTAAGACGACCTTAAATTAAGAAGTCGAAATTATACAGCATTTCTTCCGTCTAGCAATCTAGAACTGGAAAGATAAATACGCAATGAAGTAGTGTTGCAATGATTGGGGAAAGAAGTAGATAGAAGAATAAAGTAGTTGAAGAAGTTATAAAAAAAAGAAAATACTGAAATATCGGGGCCGTATAATATATAGTCCGTGTAGTATAAATACAATTTGTTACAGTTTATTACTCCGGAAAAGGTACACGGAAAAAGAGGCCCAGGAAGGAGGAGAATATCTTAGCTTAAGAATTTACGGCAAATCTATAAAATACGCGTTCCCTATTTAGAGCAATCGTGTCAAAGGTTCAAGTTGCCATGATGGTCGCCAACCTTCGCTAGGAGATGGCATCCAAAGAAGAAGAATCTATAGCTGAGGAGGCCCATACAATTGGCGTGACTTGACTTATCACAGATCTGATAACTGATAATATAGATATTTAAAAACATTTGAATACCTCTTTATACGGGTAAATCTATTCTGTACAGTTGTTAACTATGGAACATATATTATAATTATGTGTTAGTTTAATTTAATCTCTTCGTAGTTTAGCAATTGTATTACATATCAATTAAGTAGCAAATGTGACAGTTAATTAATAATTTAACCAACATATGAATTATTAATAAATATACCGACTAAATAAATGGGTTCTAGAAAATTATGAAACATTATTTCAAGCTATTGTATTGCATTGTGATTTGCATCTTCAACTACGTATTTGATATGCATATTGTATCAGTAAGATTTTTCAGTTCGTCTATTCTAAAATTATAGGGAGGAAATAAAGTATTTTAGATTTTATATGTAAATGTGTTGTAATATGTGTGATTTTCATTAAACTCGAACATCCCTGACGATAGCAGCTATTTAAAAATTGAACCTATAGTGTAAATTGATAGCATAATTTACAACATGAATCATTTTACCGTAGCTGTTGCGTTAGAATGTTGAAAAAGCTATGAAAAGTCCATTAGCGCATCGTTAACAGATTCACAAGAGCTCTAACTGTGTTTTGAGAAATTCTCTTTCAAGAAACTTTAGTTGCTGCTACTTTTATGAATTTATGTTCCTAGTTACTTAGTTGACGAATGCAAATATTTATAAATATAAGTCTTACTGTATAAACACGATATAAGAGTAAGATTGACATCTTTTTAACCTATTGAAACGATAGGTCTTAATTTTTGGTGTTTCGGGTATGAATTATGATAGTCGACGACTGTGTTATTCATCATGTACAAATTTTAGTAAGTAATCTTTTAAGCGTGAATATGTAACGCATGATAAACGAAAATTATCGGTACCACCACGTTCGATACATTAGACTTAGGATCGTTTTTTAAAAAGAATGTGTATTTAAAGTAAAAAAAAAGAACTGTAGTGTCTTTTAACTTTAGCACCAGCAGTAGATATTGTAGGAATGAGTACTCATATTAATTCAGAACTTTAGGGCCTTTTGCTTCCTCTTCCTTCCAGATGAAACAATAATCTCGAGAGAACGACATGATGTTATTGTGAGGTACGCGGTGGATCGCATACTGTGGAAGGCATTGGAGGAGGTCTATGTCCAGCAGTGTGCTGATACAGCCTGATCATGAAATAACAGATGTGAGATAGAGAAGTGCCAAAAAAACAACAAAGTTTTGTTACCAATAATTCCAAAGCATGAAATTGATTGGTATAAGCTAATTGATAATAGAAACCTGTTAGAATGTACTGCAAATCTTTGTTTAAGAACTCAGAATAGTAATATAGGAAAACTTGGAATGAACTCGCGGTGAACAGGTAGCAATAAAATGGTTTACGGGTGTTGCATCTCACATGAAAATGTAACCGAGTAGAAATAGCCGTCCAATATACAACACACCCCAAGGTGGTCGTTTCCCACTCACTGTTAGAGGTGCCCAACTGGAAACTGAATTTACGAGCGAAACGAGTAATTGTTATAGTATTCTATGACTTAGTTAGGAATGTGTTTGTCTATTTTTTTACCTTTTGTGTATCTCGTGATGTAAGGCATGTTAAAATATCGATGGTTTTCGAATAGAAAACTAGTAAGGCAAAGAAAATGACCACATTTTACTATGTATTTTTTTCTATCTACAACACAATATCACAATCGAATCTTTCCTTATATTATTTATTTAATTAAAAAAAAATAAATATCACAAAGACAAAATATTAATAAAATAGCTTTGTAATTGACGAAACAGTAGAGTACTGACTACCGATCACGAGGTCGTGGTTTCGAATCCCGCCATTCGACTATTTCCGCATCCTATATCCTGATATAATCATTTAAGCTTAGTTGGAATGGCAATAAAAAATAAAATAAAGTAAACATAAATATGCATTATGTCAATCTTTGACACCGGTTTCTTTCTTACTTTGTTAACCTGTTTTATTTTCTGTGTGCACCTTTTTCTCTTTTTAAATTGATTATCACTCTGTACCTACTGTTTACTATTTAGTTAAATTTCTATTCCGTAATGTAATTGAATGCCTACTGTAATAAATGACGACATACGATAATATAATTATTATCATAATTGCATTAACGTTTCTCATTTCACCAGCCAATAATACAATATTAATGTAGTAAGTGTTAAAAAACGTAAAGCTGGAAAATACGAGAAAAACAGTACACGTCAGCAATGATTAGTATTAAACAGGAGCACGTATCACCGCAAAAATAAAGTATTTTTATGAAATTAGATCCGCTCTCGATATTTTACAACGGCAGCACACATCGAACTGTATTTAAAGCACGTACTGAGCCACAGTCGAGAAATATAAGCCTTACTTAAAAATACAGCACCTCATTTTGTAGCTTTTAGACGTAATAAAGTATAATGTCTTTATTTATAATACTCGAAAACGTTTTAAAAACTTCGTGATTTTTTAAAATACAAACTTCGTCATAGCGTCGAATAAAAATATGTACGACCTCAGAGAATTCACAATTATACAATTGTCTTAAGGAATGGCATAAGAAAAAGCCATAATAAAAAAATGCGCAACCATATTTTGTGATAGAAGTGAAATTTATCAAAAATATATTTACCTTTAATGTGAGAGACAGATACAGAAAATACATGTGTCTCAGATTTGCATAGTTCTGTCTCCTTACCGTTACATATATGTATATTTCATCTCTTTTTTGTAACGAAGTAGCGCGTTTAAACGTCCTTGAAATTTTACTCTATTAATCTGCAGCATGCCATTTACCATCTTTAAAAATTAAATTGAACCTAATAAAGGCTTTCGTAAACAAAGCAAATATAACCGTCTAAAGAAAACTATTGAAATAGAAAATATATTCAGCCAAGTGGAAGCTGAGAACCTGTAGCGAATATATTGTCAAACAACTACGTCGCTTAACATATCTCCGGTGTTAGTACATTGTGGGCGACCATGCAGAAATCAAGATGCATCTGAAGCAGCTTTGTTCTCCGATATTTGTTGACTATTTGACTATCATATTGCTTCGTTCTGTAAACAAGATGTTAGCATTGAAGTTGAATTTTATGTCTCAAAGATAGTTACAGTTTGAAAAAAATATTAAGTATTCTTAGACTGGTATGTAAAAGAAAACTAGATTTTCGTTTTAATAACTGACAATTAAAATGAGGAGGTTCTCAATTCTTTTGTATTTTTGTGGTAGTTATCTCAGAATTACGATAGATTATTTAATTACTAAAATGATTATAGCACAAATGTGTTGGTTCCTGCAATGTAATGTAAAAAAAAACCTGTTGGTCTGAGAATCTTAGCCAGAGTACATAATGATTTCTATCACATGTTTCTGCTGAAATGAGACACACTTACTAAAGATT